>JASAMZ010007837.1:0-33966 GCA_030248115.1 Linhomoeus sp. GSCO2_2 | reverse complement strand
GCTAGAGAGCTAAGGGAGGGCTTGGGACTGGAGGGCAACAGGGGCGGAAGGTGACGACGACAGTGACAGCGACAGCGGACCGGAGGAATACGCGTGAGGAGTTTTCTTTGAAGCCGATTCTTGAAGTTTCTTGGCTAAAGTCTGTCCAACAAGATTCAGAAGACGAGGGCAGAGCCCTCGGGGCGCACTCCTCCCCTCTTTCGGAAGAGTTTTGGGAGTTTAATCATGCTGCCAATTGATCAACGAGACATGTCAGTGAGGCTTAGTGGCCATTCTGATCGCAAAATTAATAGCAAATTCGGAATTGTGACCCTCCAATACCCCACATTTGACATGCAACTCACCTAGCTTCAGCTTAACTGACACAACCAGGTTTTCCACTTGAGGGCACGCATGTGGCAAACAAGTTCTTCAAAAATGGTCCCACACATCTCAAAAGGAAAGGACAATGTCAAATTCGTGATCAGCATCCCCGAAAAGCCGGAATCGAGTACTTACACGGTAGGTGCCCCCAACAAATCCGGCAGCCAAAATTTAAAATTCAAATTTCCCGCTAAAATACGCGTCGGACGAAAAAAGTGTTTGGAACAAAAACAGTGTATCTTTAGATGCTCTATCACATGAAAGTCGAATATACACCAGATTGTCTCACTCGGCCCCACTTTGCATCGAAATACCGAAATTTTTCAAAAAAATTAAAATTTAACCTAGAAATTAAACGAGGCCAAAGATGAAATTTTGCCACAGTGAAGATATTTGTAAGGCTAAAAAACCCTGCTAATGTCATCGAAATCTATTCGCACAGCAAGGAATGGGAAAGGGCGAACTTTTGAATTTCGACCCAAAAATCGATTTTTTCAAATTTTCACCCTAAATTTGGTCGCTCCGAAAAAAGTGATATACTAGAAAGTTGTAGCGCTTGCCGAGCTCTATCCAATGGTGTTTCTTCCATCTCGATACGACTGTCCTGTCGAAAGTTACGCCTGCCCGAACATTTACCCAGAAACCCGGAACCCAACTTTGGGCAACATTTCCCGGCTCTGGCTCCATCGGAGCGGATTTATCGAAGCGATCCCCGCGTAACCTATCTTAGCTCTGCCGAATTCCAAAAGAATGCACATTTCACTTTTAATATGCAACACTTATCATCCGCGCCGCGACCCCTACTTTTGGGTCGAAAAACCCGGTTTTTGCTACCCGGCCCGGGCAGGACCGGGCCCAGCCCGGCGGCGCCCCTACCATCGGATAGCCCAATGCCTTTTACATATTCGGCCCAAAGCTCGTCTCGCTCCGTTCTACTGGAACACTATTCTAGCGCTCCAAAGTTCGTCGGAGGCCAAAAAACCGGGTTTTTGGCAACTTGCCAAAAATCGGGTCCCGGGCGGAAGTTGAGACCTTCGATCCACACTGCGCAATCCAGAGACCTATCGAATAAAAAAAAATTCGCCCCGATCGGCCAACTCTAGCCCGACTTATGAGCGTTTGAATTTACACAGAATCCGCACCATCACTATAGCACTCCTCCCTTTTGGAGGGGAGGAGTGCCAAAAAAACTGAGACTGGAGGTTTTTTCGCCCCGCCTCAGCCGGGCGAACCCCTACGAGAGCTTATCGTCCGTGCGTCCGTGCGTCCGTCCGGTCGTTACGCTCTTAGATCTCCAGCGTTGGTAAGTCGTAGGAAGGCGATCTTGGGCTTTATGGATAGCTCTCGACTTACTGGTAATGTCGCTAAAGAGACTTCGAAATTCAAAAGTTTGAATTGCGCGCGCTACAGTAACCCGAAGGTTCAAACTTAAAACGGCTATTCCTCGCTCGTCTTACGTCGTAGAGCGGCGCGCGATAGGTCAACTAAAAGGTCTCGACGTGCTCTTTCGTTTGGCATTAAAACTTTTGTTAATTACGCAAACACGCAACACGAAAAGCGACATTCTCGCGTTTTTAACGCAAAAATCGCTCTAACTCGCTCAGCGTGCGTCGTAAGGAGATGATCTTGGGTTGGTTGGATAGCTCTCGACTCACTGATCATTTGTTCTTCTATTGGTCGAAACTCAAAAGTTTGAATTTCGGGAGCTACAGTAACCCAAAGGTTTAAAACGCAAAACTTATATAACTCGCTCGTCTTCCGTCATAGAGAGACGATCTTGAGTTCGTTGAATAGGTTTCGGCACACTGATAATTCCGTTAAGAGAAGTTGAAATTCAAAAGTTTGAACTGCGCGCGGTACAGTACCCCAAAGGTCCAAAACGCAAAACGGCTCTAACACGCTCGTCTTACGTCGTAGAGCGGCGTGCGATAGGTCAACTAAAAGGTCTCGACGTGCTCTTTCGTTTGGCATTAAAACTGTTGTTAATTACGCAAACACGCAACACTAAAAGCGACATTCTTGCGTTTTTAGCATAGGAATCGCTCTAACTCGCTCAGCGTGCATTGTAGAGAGACGATCTTGAGTTGCTGGATAGCTCTTGACTCACTGATCATTTGTTCTTCTATTGGTCGAAACTCAAAAGTTTGAATATCGCGAGCTACAGTAACCCAAAGGTTCAAACAGCAAATGGGCCCTAACTCGCTCGTCTTACGTTGTAGAGCGGCATTCGTTCGACCGTTTTGAAAGCTTACGTTGAGGCAGTTGTTGAACGGTCATTCCTAAAGATATACTTTTGTTTTTTTAAACCCTTGTCTTACGAACAACTTTACCTGCTAAAAAAATTAATCCCGGGCGATCCCAATGTTGCCTTGCAACAACCGCTCAGAAATGCGTGTGTCTTGCTCAAAAAACTAATCCCGGGCGATCCCAATGTTGCCCTGCAAGAACCACTCAGAAAGGAGCGTGTCAGAAGTAGCGCATGAATAGTGGACTCCGGGCGGGCGCGCGTCATATCGGAAAGGCTTCGAAATACTTTACAAAAGTATCCACTCTTTTACTCTTCCACTTTAACACACTCACAAACCACTCTGTATTAATAAAACAACTCAACTTTTTTTAAACATCTTGTTGGGGTTCTTCCGATGTTGTAGTATGATGAACCAAACCAAGTTTGGACCCGATCGATAGGTCTCGACGAGCTCTATTGGGCCACGCATATTTCCACTTAATCACGCAACACGCACGGAAAAGGAGCGCCACAGTAAAAAATCGACTTTTTTTCCTGACTACAGATTTTTTTCATTCCACTTGTATTTTGTAGAGCAATATGTCCTCACTAAACCCTGTAAGTATGAAAGTTCAGAAGCCAGCTGTTCAAAAGTTATAGCGATTTTCTCCCGACCCCTATTTTTTGATTTACTAACATTTTTTCGGAACCCCCCGAAATTGGAGTCCATTTGGCCATTTTTCGCGGGTTCTGCGGCCGATCTGGCTGAAATTTGTAGGGTGCGTGGGGAACACATGGAAGCAACTTTTGGCCAAACGACGCCCTCCTCGCTTGTCGGAACCGCCTGCGGCGCTCGCTTTTCGGCGAAAATTGACAAATTTTAAATTCGATTGAGATTGACTTGAGACTCTACAGCTTTGGGCGTCTTGCTTAGGTGCGCTGCGTAGACATTAAATGGGCCCACATACCTGTCAAGTTTGGCCTAGCCGCGCCTTAAGAACAAAAAATTACGAGCGAAAAACTTTGCGACGTTTCGATCACAAAATCAGTTTTTGGCGTCCCAATGTTTACAGGCCCATTGCTCGAGAACGGCAAGCGGCATTCAGTTGGCTTGTGCACCGTTGGATTCGCCGTTTGATTCTCTATCGTGATGCTGTACGTTTGGTCATTTGTAGGATGTCCCTGGAAAGCGCCATGCGCTCCTGTAATTTGGGGCTGCAGAAGTTACTGGCAACTTTGACATTACGCTACAGTCAAACGTGACGTTGTTCGAAGATGGTGTAGTAGAATAAAGTATTTGTCTTTGTGCCCTCTGTCTCTCCACCAAATTTCAGCTGAATCGGTTGCAAACTGTTTTCTACAAATTAATGTACAATATTTCGCTGTCTCGTCAAAAATAGTTTGCAACCGATTCAGCTGAAATTTGGTGGAGAGACAGAGGGCACAAAGACAAATGCTTTATTCTACTACACCATCTTCGAACAACGTCACGTTTGACTGTAGCGTAATGTCAAAGTTGCCAGTAACTTCTGCAGCCCCAAATCACAGGAGTGCATGGCGCTTTCCAGGGGACATCCTACAAATGACCAAACGTGCATCATCACGATAGAGAATCAAACGGCGAATCCAACGGTGCACAAGCCAACTGAATGCCGCTAGCCGTTCTCGAGCAATGGGCCTGTAAACATTGGGACGCCAAAAACTGATTTTGTGATCGAAACGTCGCAAAGTTTTTCGCTCGTAATTTTTTGTTCTTAAGGCGCGGCTAGGCCAAACTTGGCAGGTATGTGGGCCCACTTAATGTCTACGCAGCGCACCTAAGCAAGACGCCCAAAGCTGTAGAGTCTCAAGTCAATCTCAATCGAATTTAAAATTTGTCAATTTTCGTCGAAAAACGAGCGCCGCAGGCGGTTCCGACAAGCGAGGAGGGCGTCGTTTGGCCAAAAGTTGCTTCCATGTGTTCCCCACACACCCTACAAATTTCAGCCAGATCGGCCGCAGAACCCGCGAAAAAATGGCCAAATGGACTCCAATTTCGGGGGTTCCGAAAAATGTTAGTAAATCAAAAAATAGGGGTCGGGAGAATCGCTATAACTTTTGAACGGCTGGTTTCTGAACTTCATACTTACAGGGTTTAGTAAGGACATATTGCTCTACAAAATGCAAGTGGAACGAAAAAAATCTGTAGTCAGGAAAAAAGTCGATTTTTTACTGTGGCGTCCCGTTTCCGTGCGTGTTGCGTGATTAAGTGGAAATATGCGTGGCCCAATAGAGCTCGTCGAGACCTATCGATTGGTACCAAACTTGGTTTGGTTCATCATACCACAACATCGGAAGACCCCCAAAAACCTCCAGTCTCAGTTTTTTTTTGGACAGACTTTAGGTGGTTTGCTGGCATGGACGGTGGTTGACTTGTGATCGATTGGGGATTGAGTGGGCTGCGATTGTGGGGGAGGGGGGCCACGCCTGACAAGCCCCCCCCCCCAGCCGACCCCAACAGGACCGAAAATCGTATGAGCGAACGGGGAATATGAGAAAATTTGCCCAGAGTCATTCCAAAATTGATCACAGGTCATGGGCGACAACTGTGTATCTAATCGCCCTCTGGAGCGTATAACTGTGTCTCTGTCCCTATTTTCCCAGTCCCGAGTCGGCTCCAGTGACGGCCGAGCGGCGCAAGTCGAAGTCCCAACGCCTGGCCGAGAGGGTGAGACGCGTGAAGGAGAGGCAGAAGCGACGGGAGAAAATAGAGCGGCGAAAGGCGGCCGATATCAACCGGTTTGCGCACTCGATTTGGTAGGGAATGGAGGGTCATAGACTATCATGGAATGTCGGCTGCGGTGAGGATTGGTCCATACAATTGTACAGGGACTCTGAAAGTTTCACTGAGGCAGTAAACAGTCGACTTCGTCGGTCGTATGGTGATCGCAGTGGTTCTCTCGTAGCGAATAGACCGGAGGTTGTCACCCCACTGCGAACCGCACAACGTCAAATTCCATAATTGTCGTATCTTGTCGTATCGCGATTCCAGTCTCAAGTCGCTCAAGTCCCAAGTGGCGAAGTCGGCGAAGCTGTCGTCTGAGAAGGCTGCCAGAAAGAAGACAAAGCGGCAACTGAAAGAGGCCTGCGGGACGGGTAGACTGACCCGCGCCAGATTCGCCCCTGAAGCGCCTCCGGCCAAACTCTCTGAAGAGATCGTGGGCAGTCTCAGAGAACTCAAGGTACTGACTGTCTCTCTCTAGAATCGTGACCGTGGACTTGTTAGATTGACTGCAAAGAATAGAATTCCATTCGCAGGGAAGAAAGTGTCGATTGTCGATTGCTGTGATTGGCCATGGTAAGGTCAGAGGTTGAAACAGTGTTCTCTTTTCCCTTCCCTTCCAGCCTGAGGGCAATCCGCTGGAGGAGCGCTGGAAGAGCCTGCAGAAGCGCAAGCTCATCGAACCCACACTGAGACAGAAGTGAGTGCAACTGTAACTGTTTCGAGTCAGTGGAGTGGTTTCGGACATGATAGTACGGCGCTTCACTACTTAGCGTTGATAGAAAGGCCTCCTGAAGTATCTCAGCAACGATTTCATCCACTTATTTCCCACAGGAAGCGAAAGGGTCCCAAGAGGAAGAAGTTCGAGACGCGGGCGGCCAAGGAAGTGACACTGGACAGTGTTCCCAGATGAGAGACTGCAACAGAGAGTGATCACGGTTGATGCGTCGTTGATCCACTTTTGAGAGTTGAGTGGTTTCGGAAAGAAGGCTTATTCATTGCTGGCTGTGACACTAAAGCTTCAGTACTCTGCAACTGTGTTGGCGGTTGGGTTCTCGTAAAATGCTTTACCATTTTACATAGCGTCGTGAACGAGCTACCGTATTTCCGTTCGAGACCCATTCGGCCAAAACTCGCCATCGATTTTCCGCGTGGCCAAAGTACAGGCGCAGCGTCATCTTGCGACGGCGCAGTTGAAGAGAGTAGTCTGTCTGGGCTCGCGCTGCGCTCTTGTCTGTCTGTCTTAGCGTAGGGAGAAGAATTTTGGGGAATCAGCCGGTAGAAATTCTCGGCACGATGCAGACGGACCACGACCGGCGCAAGCAGATCAGCGTGCGCGGCATCGCGCAGGTCGAGAATGTGGCCAACATGAAGAACTCCTTCAATCGGCACCTCCACTTCACCGTCATCAAGGTGAGAGTTGAGAATGTGAGCTCTTCTTGCGCGCCCGATAATGGGTGATGCGGCGCAAAATGCGAGTTTGAGAGCTGAGGCATAGGTGCAGGCGGGGGGGGGGGGGGGGGGGGGGGGGGAACCCCCTCCCCCTCTGGCCCTGGCCTCTAGTGAACTTTTCACTGATACTCCCCCCACCTGGCATCCGAAATTCGGAAAAAAACCGGAAATTTCGGAGATTTTCTTGTATTTTTGGTAGTTTTTGGTCCTATTTTGTCCAAATTTTCGCCTGCGGCGCTATATTTCGTCTATTTATGCACAAATTAGCGTGTTTTTGACCAAAATAAGGCGGTTTTTAGCGTATTTTTGGCCATTCTAAGAAGCTGTTCACTGGTCCCGGGACCCCCCGCCCCCCCTCTCAAAAATTTTCCTTAACTAGAACCCCCCCCCCCCCCCCTGGCCTCCGGGTGGCCTGCACCTATGAGCTGAGGTCGTGTTTTCGGATGGGTGCTAACGCGCGGAGCTGTTTTGGCGGAAAATATGAAGTTTAGTGAGCGCCTGATGAAATGTTTGCCATTTTGAACTAACAAATGAAGGCACTTGCCTCTGTAGCTTCCCGGCGTCGTGTCAAGCCACTAACGACGTTCTTTGGTCACCTTTATGCGAGAATGCACCAAAAGCTTATCTTCCGTGCCTATCGACGCTACACCAAAATACCCTCAATTGACACACTTTCTTCGTTCTCAGGACCGCAACGTGTCGACGGAGCGCGACTACTTCGAGGCTCTGGCGCACACGGTGCGCGATCACCTCGTCTCGCGCTGGATTCGCACACAGCAGTACTACTACGAGCACGATCCCAAGGTGAATAAATTGCGAGTTCGCAGCTCAGATTTGTGAAGAAGCTTGTTGACTGAGGGGGGGGGGGGGGGTGGGGGGGGGGGGGGCAAATGCCTCTCGCGCCCCGCCCCCCCCCCCCCCCCCCCACCAACAAACAAGATGTCGGCCAATAGAAAGTTTGGCCTGCGACTCCAAAGACTTGAATTGACCGACCTTTGGAAAGTGGGTTGTTTGTGGACTGTGGAGTTTGGTGCGCGCGCACATTGAAACTACTGGAGCTCACCCTTTGCGCACTGGCCTAGGGGAAGGCGTTTCGGCGGCGCTAGGTTTCGGGGCCGTTGGTTAGTTGGTTTCGTTCTTGGTTTTGGTCTTTACCCCGACTGATGGTCTACTTGTAATACACATCTTTCTCATGGGTCATTGGTGTATGCCATTGGTTGGTGACAATCCGCTCTGTCTAAACAGAAGCGTTTCCTCTGAGTTGTTTTAGTCTTTGCGAACTCGAATTGTTGGTCAGCGACAGTCGACAGGTATCCGAACAAAAACGACGTGTCAGTTCCTTGTCAGGCATTCCTTGCGTCGCCGCCTGCAGTCTTCACGCCCTCTAGTTGACAGATGAGTCTTTTTCGGCTTGGATTGCGTGCCAAGGTCGTCGATATACAGGCGAAGCGAAGACAAGAGGACGCAACTTTGCACAAGTACGCGCGCACGCTTGGTTCGTCTTCCTGGGGTCGTCGTCGTTTCTCGTCACCTCCCTTACACGCCATTCAATCCTCCCTCTCAAGTGCAAACATAAGCGCTGTTTGGACGCGCGGCAGTGACGCGCACTCAGTAGTATTCGGGGGGTGCAGTTGTTTCGTTTCTCCGCAATGTACATAGGGTGCTTACACACTGACGAAACCCGGCGACGCAGAGGCGCACGGAGCGGCGTTTTGGATGAAGGAAGGAGGGCCAGAAGGAAGGGAGGGGGCAAAAAATAAGATACGACCGCTGTCTCTCTTTCGCTCAGAGAAAACCCAAAGGCGCCTTTTGCTAGTATAAGAGAGCGAGCCAGCCGGCTTAACAGCAGGCGCAGCGGCGGCGACAGCTCACCCCCCTATGTAGGTAGAACCCGTAGGGAGAGAGAAACCAATACTCACTCCCTCAGCATACTACATACACTCAGATGGGCGGCTGAGGCGGTAGAAAAGCCCAAGCAAGGAGTCCAAAAGGCGGATTGGGCGATTTCGGTGAGGCAAAGAGGGGCTGAGGACGCTGGGAGAGCGGGGCGCAATGTGGGAAAGGCAAAGCGTTTCGGCCCGCATCCATCCGTCAGACGTTGACGAGGGAAGGGCGTTGAGCTTGATCACAGCAGGTCGATGACGGGATACCAAATTGCAGAACGCGGTCGTTGTGATATTGACAGGACGACAAAGTCGGCAAATGATGCACAGTCTGTTGAAAGAGCGACCCGGAAAGTTTCTGACCACTCGTCTGCGAATAGTTGTAGCAGTTAGCGCCAGCAAAGCATTTCTTGCTCGTCTTCACTTCTTCCAATTTGCTGTCAAATGATACACAACGGCACGGAACCAGGGTGGAGGTGCCAGTTAGCCTCAGCGAATCATCCCCGGCACGCGTGCTGCAGCTGTCTTTGCGCCTGTTCAACTTCGGGATCGTAATAACGCGACCGGCTTCACTCTGGTGTTTGAGCGGTGGACGAAACAGTCACAGCTCTTGTTGTCAGATGATGACATTGCTTCATGTCTTCAGCGCGTCTACTACCTGTCGCTGGAGTTCTACATGGGAAGAACTCTCTCGAATACCATGATGAACCTGGGAATTC
This sequence comes from Linhomoeus sp. GSCO2_2, assembly GCA_030248115.1. Lineage (NCBI taxonomy): Eukaryota > Metazoa > Nematoda > Chromadorea > Monhysterida > Linhomoeidae > Linhomoeus > Linhomoeus sp. GSCO2_2. Next base: position 24,561 of record JASAMZ010007837.1, on the reverse strand, counting down.
AGGCTGCCATGGACGAGGCTCTGTACCAGGTTTATATTGTTCTTTGACTAGCCTGACCTCTAGAGTATCTGGTACTGCGAAGTTTGTACTTGCACACGAACAACAATACAGCCCGATGCATCCGCCGCAAACATGCCTTGCTTCAGAAACGCTTCTCGCTCCGTGGCATTTTGTATGCATGATGCGCACAATCTTCCTTCATTTCGAAATCCAGTCCTACCGTATCCAACCTTCCTCTTCAGTTGGGCCTGGACATCGAGGACCTGGAGGAGAGGGAAGAGGACGCGGGACTGGGCAACGGGGGTCTGGGACGACTGGCCGCCTGCTTCCTGGACAGTATGGCGACGCTGGGCATCGCCGGCTATGGATACGGCCTGAGATACGAGTACGGCATCTTCAAGCAGATCATCAAGGACGGATGGCAGGTGTCGTGGACAACTGGACGCGGGGACTATGCTTGAGCGTGGCCATTTGGGCACGAGTGTGGCGAATGTGGCGCCGAGGGGGGAAATGGTTGATCGCCGGTGGATTTTGAATTTGGATGAGTTCAGCGATGGACGCGCATCGTCCGTCTCAGTTTGCCATAGGATTAGACATCTGGGCGCAACATTTGCGCTTTCGAGCGACCTTTGTCGCGCGCAAACGAACTCAGGTGGAAGAACCATTTGCACTTGCAGGAGGAGGAGCCGGACGACTGGCTGCGTTTCGGCAACCCCTGGGAGAAGGCTCGGCCCGAGTACATGCTGCCCGTCAACTTCTACGGTCGGACGGAGAAGGACGCCAACGGCAGGGTGAGACACCCTTCCCTCCCTCTCCCTCCCTCCCTCCCCGCCCCTTCGTACACTATCCCACTCCCCTAAGAGACGAAGTAGGCGTCTGAATCGTGCGTACTAACGTGGCAATGCATTTGCTTTGAACCTGCTTACTATGCGTTGTTTGATACGCAGTGCGAAGTCCAGAGAATGATCTCTTCTAGAGAGTGTAGCGAATCCCAATTGTTGTCGCTGTCGTTTCACGGCGCCAAGTTAGAGAACGCGCAGCTTCTCGTCCACGATATGACGGTCTTATGGGCCTCGACTTCTGAGCGCTTGTAAACAATTTGTCCACCGCATTTGTCCCCCGTTGCAGTCCCACTGGGTGGACACGGACCTGGTGTTCGCCATGCCCTACGACACGCCCGTGCCCGGTTACCAGAACAACGTGGTCAACACGCTGCGATTGTGGGCGGCCAAGGCTGAGAACCGCTTCCACCTCAAATTCTGTGAGTGGATGGCGTTTTACGATGTGGAAGTTTGTAAATGGATTGGAGTTGTTTGGTCTGTTGAGGCTTGGGGGACAGCTAGAATCTTCTCTCAGTTGCGACTGGCGTTCTGCGTCGGAAAAGTGGGCTGTAGTGGGAGCGAAACACTTGTGAACACTTGCTTGGCAGTTTCTGAACGGAAATCCATTTACAGGCACTGCAATGCAGTTTTACTGAGCTTGGGGGGGGGGGGGGGGTGGCACAAAAGAATTCGTCATCCTGCGCAGAAAGCGAAGCTTTCAGTCAACGACGGCGACTACATCCAGGCCGTGATGGATCGCAACAACTCCGAGAACATCACCCGAGTGCTCTATCCCAACGATAACGTTCGTCCGAATTCAAATTTCCGATGGAAGCCAATTTCCGATGGATTACTGTAATCTCTTCAGTTCTTCGAAGGCAAGGAGCTGCGCCTCCGCCAGCAGTACTTCCTGTGCGCCGCCACGCTGCAGGATATCGTGCGCCGATTCAAGTCCAGCAAATACGGTTTGAGGGTTTGTTCTTTTGAAAGGAAAAAAAACTGTAGAACTGTGGACTCTAATGCCGCTTCAGGCAGCCGCGAAACGATCCGCGCCAACCTGGAGACCTTTCCGGACAAGGTGAGAGAGAGAGAGGATTTCTAAGCATTTGTACCTGTCGGTGTGCCACATTGAGGGCGCAGATAGTAGTGCGTCCTTGCCTTCTCATCTGTCTAAAGACGCCCCTGTCATACATCTCTCTGGACGCTCCCATCTGACGTCTGTATTTGCTTTCACGCATGAAGTCTGAAAGCGCACATGTGAACTATATGTAAGCGGTCACTGAATTGGTTGGAGTCTTCTCCTATACAACCACAGGAAAATATGCGACTCTTCTCAGCATTCCGCTCTGACTTCTGAATACTCCCATGTGACATCTGGGACCTTCCATCCATTCACGATCCATTGCTTGCAGGTGGCCATCCAGCTGAACGACACCCACCCCTCGATCGCGATTCCAGAGCTGATGCGCATGCTGGTCGACATTGAGGGTGCGTGCGTGCGTGCGTCTGTCAGGTGCTTTGTGGTGGGGAGCGACGCCTTCAGTGTGTGACGGACGCCAGAGTTCTCGCGTGCGTCCTCTATCCTGTGTAGCGCCAGTAGCAACTTTGTAAGAGTGCACGATAGCAATCCGAGACAACTTCCAAGCCCTGGACCTGACCCGCTACGCAGTGTCCAACAGAAACGTTTTCTCGACTAGCCGTAGCCGCAGAGTAGCTCTCTGCCTGCAGTCCACACACCTATGCACAGGAATGATGGAAAATGGAAGGAATATTCTATAACCATCATGTGTTTGTAACGCAATCAAAACGAGACAGCGCCTAATAACGGGGCCTACAACGCGTCCACATTGAGAATGCACAATGGGTTGCCCAATTCATGCCCTGCATTCCCCAATCTCTCTCCACTCTCTCTGCAGGCCTGGACTTCGACACGGCCTTCTCCATCTGCGTCAAGACCTTCGCCTACACCAATCACACCCTGCTGCCTGAAGCGCTGGAGAGGTGGCCCGTGGACCTGGTCCAGAAGCTCCTGCCCCGCCACCTCGAGATCATCTACCAGATCAATCAGAACTTCATTGATGTTGGCTGCTTTCTCTTCTTTTGACTCTGCAACTTGAAATCTCTTTAACGTCTGAAACCTTCGAAAGTTTTTTGTTCTGAGACCTCTGAAACATCTGAAACCTTTGTAAGTTCTGAGACCTCTGAAACATCTGAAACCTTTGTAAATTCTGAGACCTCTGAAACATCTGAAACCTTTGTAAGTTCTGAGACCTCTGAAACCTTTGTAAGTTCTGAGACCTCTGAAACATCTGAAACCTTTGCAAGTTCTGAGACCTCTGAAACCTTTGCAAGTTCTGAGACCTCTGAAACGTCTGAAACCTTTGTAAGCTCTGAGACCTCGGAAACATCTGAAACCTTTGTAAGTATCTGAAACATCTGAAACCTTTGTAAGCTCTGAGACCTCTGAAACATCTGAAACCTTTGTAAGTTCTGAGACCTCTGAAACATCTGAAACCTTTGTAAGCTCTGAGACCTCTGAAACATCTGAAACCTGTGTAAGTTCTGAGACTTCTGAAACATCTGAAACCTTTGTAAGTTCTGAGACGTCTGAAACATCTGAAACCTTTGTAAGCTCTGAGACCTCTGAAACATCTGAAACCTTTGTAAGTTCTGAAACCTCTGAAACCTTTGTAAGTTCGGAGACCTCTGAAACATCTGAAACCTTCGAAAGTTCTGAGACCTCTGAATCATATGAAGCTTCTGAAGATTCTGAATCCTCTGAAACCTTTGTATTTGCTCATGTAATATCTCATCAGCTTCAGGCGGTGCTGAGACGCTTCCCCGGGGACATGGACCGCATCAAGCGCATGTCCATCATCGAGGAGCCGGACAGCGGACACGACAAGAGGGTGGGTGGGCGCACTCTGTGCAGCTTCCAGAGCGCAACACACCACTGCACCACTTCCATTGCAGGTGAACATGGCCCACCTGTGCATCGTCTCCTCGCACGCGGTCAACGGCGTCGCCGCCCTACACTCGGACCTGCTCACCAAGGGAATGTGAGTGGTTCTGTCCCAGTCCCTCCCCTCCCCTCGCCAGTCCCCTCCCTCCCTCCCACCCTCTCTCCCTCCCTCCCTCCCTCCTTCCCTCCCTCCCTCCCTCCCTCCCTCCCTCCCTCCCTCCCTCCCTCCCTCCCTCCCTCCCTCCCCTCTCCCCCCCCCCCCTCACCTTCCCCCCCCCCCACCCCCCCCCCCCCCCCCGCTATGCGCTCTCACTCTGAAACCGACGGCGTTGCTGGAAGTGCCCTCTGACACTCCCGTGGAGAGTGCTTAGATTGAGCCGCTTTGACGCATACCGACACCGTCACCCAAGATACTCGCTCACCCAACCTCTCACCCTCGCTAATGATCCACCAATCCGCAACCCATTCGCTGCAGGTTCAAGGACTTCTTCGAGCTGTGGCCTGAGCGCTTCCAGAACAAGACGAACGGTATCACGCCCAGACGCTGGCTCGTCCTCTCCAACCCCGCCCTGGCCGACGTCATCTCCGAGGTTGCTTAGGCTTTGGACTTTTGTCTAGAGAGCGTTTCGCTTGTGTGCCTTTCGGGAGATGTGAATCGGTCGAATTTTGATGCGCTCGCGCGTGTTGTTCTTGGCGTGGTTGCGAAGGCGGCACCACGCGAGACATCGCTGAGGCGTACAACAGTGCCGAGCTCGCGATGATGAACAGGAGAGGACGGAAGGCGATTTCTGGCCACGTCTACTCTCCTGTTCATCATCGCGTCTGCGGGGGGGGGGCAATTGATCCTGCTCACTGCACCAGCTTCGCGAGCCGTCTGACGCGAAGCGGTGGGGGGGGGGGGGGGGAGGTTTAAAAAACAACGCCATGGAACAATGCTCGTGCATACCTGGAGGTTACCGAGCAAACCAAGAACAGTTCCTCCAAAGGAACCGTCAAGCGTTGCTCCCATTCCACTTCTGTCGGTGCCGTGGGTGAACGGGTGCTATCTGCTTCACCTCGTTATGAGACAAACTCCAAACCAGTAATTGTTTGCAGAAGATCGGCGAGGGCTACATCACGGACCTGTCCCAGTTAACGAAGCTGAAGGAGCTGGCCGACAGCGAGGAGTTCTTGAATCGAATCCACGTCGTCAAACAGGTTGGTTGGCGCTTCCCATGGACGCATTGTGGGAGACTGTGTATTGACTTGGATGTAGCGCCGCGCGCATAACTTGAGACGTTTGGCTGGGAGCAATTGTCTTGATTGTCTGTGCCTAGTCTCACATGCGTGCCGCAAACCCTCCAATGAGCACCCTGGGTACTTCGTTATTCAACCAACCTCTATTAATAGGGGGTGTTTATGCGGGGGGTGGGGATATTCGAGCTGGAGACGACGCTTGTTATAATTCTACCCTTCGCGTGTTCCCAACTTTACTGTGACTTTTCGTGGTCTCTCGCATTCTCGTTCACGTTTGCGTAGTTCTGAGTGTCGAATTATCGCAGTTTTGATCAAAATACTCACAATTTGTCGTTGGGTTGGGTTGGTACGGACGACAGCCCTGTCTTGAGGTAGGAAGTGTCACAGTGCATGTATGGACCCAACAGTGTACCTGTAATATTATCGGAGGGGCGCTTATATTTGACGTTTCCATCCATGGCCATACTTTATGCAGGAGAACAAGCTGCGTGTGGCCCAGTGGCTGGCCCAGAGCTACGGGGTCAACGTCAACCCCTCCTCCATCTTCGACATACAGGTGTGGGTGAGAATGGTATGACGGGCATAACTAAGGTTATGGCTTTGATGGTTGGTGGCTCGTGAGGGGGTGACGCCCTCAGGGCAAATACCGTAGTCTCGTTAGCAGAGGCGATATATTTCCCACTTGAGTTCGCCAGGCTGGCGAGCGAACAATCTTTGCGTGCTGGTGTGAATGTGTGTGTAGGTGTGTACGTCCATCGCGTCGAGGGATCGCCGATTATCGCGATTCGACCCATATTCAATGCTCAGGTGAAGCGCATCCACGAGTACAAGCGCCAGCTGATGAACCTGCTCCATGTGATCACCCTGTACAACCGCATCAAGAAGGACCCCGCCGCCCACGTCGTACCCAGAACTGTTCTGATTGGAGGGAAGGTGTGTTTGAATACAGTGTAACAGGGTGTATTTACATCTACATTACTATGCTAGCTAGGTGTAGTGTCCGTCTGTCCGTCGAGGTTTGCCTCCCTAGCACTTCGCCACGCGACGCTTCAGCATGCGCTTGCCTCGCTAGCACTTCGCCACGCGACGCTTCAGCACGCGCGCGCCTAGACGCCAGCGGGACGCCAGCGGCGGCAATCAATCGCTGCACGGCCAGCGCCGCCTGTTGCTGCCTGCCTTCAACGCAGGCATCGCCTGAACAGTACGGCAAGGCACCGTCGCCGCTCAATCAGGGTCGCTCCCCTTAGCTCGCATTGGATCTGGCGGCTCTCTACCATTTGTTTTGTGCGGCGCTTTGTACGGCGCGTTCGCGAGGCAGTCAGCGCCGTTGGCTTGCAACAGGAGAGACTTTCTGCAACAGTACATATCTTGCAACAGTACAGACGTTGCAACAGGATGGTCGCGCGAGGCGACCAGTGCCATTGGCTCGCAACAGGCCTGATTTTGCAACAGGACAAATCTTGCAACAGGACAGATTTTGCAACAGGAAAATCTGCCCGCCCTCTATCATTTGTTTTGCGCGGCGCTTTGTACGGCGCGTTCGCGAGGCAGTCAGCGCTGTCGGCGTGCAACAGGACAGACTTTCTGCAACAGGACAAATGTTGCAACAGTACAGACGTTGCAACAGGATGGTCGCGCGAGGCGACCAGTGCCATTGGCTCGCAACAGGACAGACCTTCTGCAACAAGACAGATTTTGCAACAGGAGCAACAGGACACACCTTGCAACAGGACAGATCTTGCAACAGGACAAATCTTGCAACAGGACAGACCTTGCAACAGGACAAATCTTGCAACAGGACAGATTTTGCAACAGGACAGACCTTGCAACAGGACAGATTTTGCAACAGGACAAATCTTGCATCTACCTACATTACTATGCTAGCTAGGTGTAGTGTCCGTCTGTCCGTCGAGGTTTGCCTCCCTAGCACTTCGCCACGCGACGCTTCAGCATGCGCTTGCCTCGCTAGCACTTCGCCACGCGACGCTTCAGCACGTGCGCGCCTAGACGCCAGCGGGACGCCAGCGGCCGCAATCAATCGCTGCACGGCCAGCGCCGCCTGTTGCTGCCTGCCTTCAACGCAGGCATCGCCTGAACAGTACAGCAAGGCACCGTCGCCGCTCAATCAGGGTCGCTCCCCTTAGCTCGCATTGGATCTGGCGGCTCTCTACCATTTGTTTTGTGCGGCGCTTTGTACGGCGCGTTCGCGAGGCAGTCAGCGCCGTTGGCTTGCAACAGGAGAGACTTTCTGCAACAGTACATATCTTGCAACAGTACAGACGTTGCAACAGGATGGTCGCGCGAGGCGACCAGTGCCATTGGCTCGCAACAGGCCTGATTTTGCAACAGGACAAATCTTGCAACAGGACAGATTTTGCAACAGGAAAATCTGCCCGCTCTCTATCATTTGTTTTGCGCGGCGCTTTGTACGGCGCGTTCGCGAGGCAGTCAGCGCTGTCGGCGTGCAACAGGACAGACTTTCTGCAACAGGACAAATGTTGCAACAGTACAGACGTTGCAACAGGATGGTCGCGCGAGGCGACCAGTGCCATTGGCTCGCAACAGGCCTGATTTTGCAACAGGACAAATCTTGCAACAGGACAGATTTTGCAACAGGAAAATCTGCCCGCTCTCTATCATTTGTTTTGCGCGGCGCTTTGTACGGCGCGTTCGCGAGGCAGTCAGCGCTGTCGGCGTGCAACAGGACAGACTTTCTGCAACAGGACAAATGTTGCAACAGTACAGACGTTGCAACAGGATGGTCGCGCGAGGCGACCAGTGCCATTGGCTCGCAACAGGACAGACCTTCTGCAACAAGACAGATTTTGCAACAGGAGCAACAGGACACACCTTGCAACAGGACAGATCTTGCAACAGGACAAATCTTGCAACAGGACAGACCTTGCAACAGGACAAATCTTGCAACAGGACAGATCTTGCAACAGGACAAATCTTGCAACAGGACAGATTTTGCAACAGGACAAATCTTGCAACAGGACAAATCTTGCAACAGGACAGATTTTGCAACAGGACAGACCTTGCAACAGGACAGATTTTGCAACAGGACAAATCTTGCATCTACCTACAAAACAATGCTAGCAAGGTGTAGTGTCCGTCTGTCCGTCGAGGTTTGCCTCCCTAGCACTTCGCCACGCGACGCTTCAGCATGCGCTTGCCTCGCTAGCACTTCGCCACGCGACGCTTCAGCACGCGCGCGCCTAGACGCCAGCGGGACGCCAGCGGCGGCAATCAATCGCTGCACGGCCAGCGCCGCCTGTTGCTGCCTGCCTTCAACGCAGGCATCGCCTGAACAGTACAGCAAGGCACCGTCGCCGCTCAATCAGGGTCGCTCCCCTTAGCTCGTATTGGATCTGGCGGCTCTCTACCATTTGTTTTGTGCGGCGCTTTGTACGGCGCGTTCGCGAGGCAGTCAGCGCCGTTGGCTTGCAACAGGAGAGACTTTCTGCAACAGTACATATCTTGCAACAGTACAGACGTTGCAACAGGATGGTCGCGCGAGGCGACCAGTGCCATTGGCTCGCAACAGGACAGACCTTCTGCAACAAGACAGATTTTGCGACAGGAGCAACAGGACACACCTTGCAACAGGACAGATCTTGCAACAGGACAAATCTTGCAACAGGACAGACCTTGCAACAGGACAAATCTTGCAACAGGACAGATCTTGCAACAGGACAAATCTTGCAACAGGACAGATTTTGCAACAGGACAAATCTTGCAACAGGACAAATCTTGCAACAGGACAGATTTTGCAACAGGACAGACCTTGCAACAGGACAGATTTTGCAACAGGACAAATCTTGCAACAGGACAGATCTTGCAAGATGACAGATTTTGCAACAGGACAAATCATGCAACAGGACAGATTTTGCAACAGGACAGACCTTGCAACAGGACAGATTTTGCAACAGGACAAATCTTGCAACAGGACAGATTTTGCAACAGGACAGGCCTTGCAACAGGACAGATTTTGCAACAGGACAAATCTTGCAACAGGACAGATCTTGCAACAGGACAGACCTTGCAACAGGACAGATTTTGCAACAGGACAAATCTTGCAACAGGACAGATCTTGCAACAGGACAGATCTTGCAACAGGACAAATCTTGCAACAGGACAGATATTGCAACAAGACAAATCAAGCAACAGGACAGATTTTGCAACAGGACAAATCTTGCAACAGGACAGATCTTACCACAGGACAGATCTTGCAACAGGACAGGTTTTGTAACAGGCAACAGGACAGACCTTGCAACACGACAGATCTTGCAACAGGAGAGACCTTGCAACAGGACAAACCTTGCAACACGCCAGGCCTTGCAACAGGATAGATCTTGCAACAGGAGAGACCTTGCAACAGGACAGACCTTGCAACAGGACAGGCCTTGCAACAGGTCAGACCTTGACAATGAACAGGACGGACGTTGCGGCGCGCGCACGAGGCGACCACCGCCGTTGGCTCACAACAGGACAGACCTTGCAACGGACAGACCTTCAACAGGACAGATTATGCAACAGGACATTACGGCCATTGACGAGGTACATTCCGTGCTATTCAGATCACACAAATTCTTCTGCAACAGGAAGGAACGGCTAGTTGGTACTATTGGGATTTCAAGCTCCTTTGGTTGGATTGGAAAGAGCTCCGAGAACGTTTACTGCACTGCGGTTTGGTCGAATGACTGTCGTGCCATAAAACCGCCGTTGCCGAAGTTTCCGAGCGCTGTTTTCTGAAATTCTGCGCAATGAGACGCCACTCGGCTCAGGCACTTGCGAATGGTGGCCAAACTCACCCGAGCCACATGCTACTTTGTGACCGATTGCACCGGCGTACCATTTTGTAATTGCGCTGATTGCTCAATATCTGAATCTTGAAATGAACCATTCATCAATCAGTTTTGTAGCCGCAATTGAGACGTTGGTGCGGTCGGCCACTGGAGTCGATTTGTGCCGAGAAACTCTATTCGTTCGCATTCTTCAAGCTAAGAATGTAGCGTTTGCCCGCTCGCCCTGTATATATTTTTCCAATCCCAGGCTGCGCCGGGCTACCACATGGCCAAGCTGATCATCGGACTGACGGGGGCCGTCGCTAGCGTCGTCAACAACGACCCCATCGTGGGAGACAAGCTCAAGGTATACGGTAGCTATTGCACGCATGGTAGGTGTATACGGTAGCTCTTCGTGCTTCTGGGATTACGGTAAGTAGTGGCTCGGGGGGGGGGGGGGGTGGAGGGGGTGGGTCACCCCCAAAATGGTATAAATTTTTTAATGTCTCGCAACTCCCAAGCAATTTTGTAACCTTACCCGAAATTATTGTCAGGAGTTTATGCCTGCGCCGCAAAAAATTTGATGCCATAATGCAGCATTTTGGTCCCCTTTGTGGTCTCAAAGGTCCCCACCCACCCCCCCCCCCTGTTCCTAAATCCTCAATTTGCCACTACGGTGGCGATGAGAATGAGATGTTTCGCCGGCGGAGTATGCGAGAACTGCCGCCGATTATGACGGTAATTCTGAGCAATATGGCTACATCCTACAGTGATCTCCGTCTTGCTACCTTATGTGACCATTTCTCCCATCCACAATGAATGATTGCAGTTGGTGTTCCTGGAGAACTACCGCGTGAGTCTGGCGGAGAAGATCATACCGGCGGCGGACCTCAGCGAGCAGATCTCCACGGCCGGCACCGAGGCCTCCGGCACCGGCAACATGAAGTTCATGGTACTTGAGAGACTGTTGTTGACTGACTGACCGACTGGCAGTGGGACTCAGTGGGGGGTGTCAGGGGTGATTCAGTGGGCTTTCAGTGGTGGTGTCAGGGGTCTTCAGTGGCTCAAGTGCAATTGGGGGGGGGGGGGAGCAGGTGTCAGTAGCTGTAGGCCTTTCAAGTTGCGTGGGTCGTACATAACTCAAAAGGGGTCCATAGACTTCAGCGTTGTCTTATCCTTGGGCTTTCACTGCTTGCGAAGTTCCGGCTTCAGGGGGTCCAAATCCTCACCGATCCCACCCATGAAGTGACTAGTTTTCCATCCGTCCAGCGCCACATTTCCAACACACCATGAAACCTATCCATCTATCCATTCATTCTATCACAGTTGAACGGCAGTCTGACCATCGGGACTCTGGACGGGGCCAATGTGGAGATGATGGAGGAGATGGGCAAGGAGAACATCTTCATCTTCGGCATGACCGTGGAAGAGGTGGAGGCGCTGGACAAGAAGGGGTAGGGGTACTGTAGTGGCGCGGATTTGAAAATGATGACCTGATGGGTAGGAATCGGGTGTGTAGAGGTAAGGATGATTTCCAACACGAATTTGGAAGGCGCACTGCTTTCGCTGCTTTACCTAGAACACACTCACCCAAGATTGCTCTGTTGCACAGTGAAAGTCAACTTATCCCCAAACGTCAACATCTCTCGTTGGTTTGACGCGTGCGTTAGTACCTACTGCCACCGTAGATAGATAAGCCTATAGATCGGTCGTTTTGGCGCCATTCTTACCATGACATTATAACATGAACTTCGACATAAAACAAATTTCCAGGTACGACCCCAAGGCCTACATCGCCAAGAGCAAGGAGCTGGCGCAGTGCCTGGACCAGGTACGATTTGCGCCTTACGATTTACGCGTTACGATTTACGATTCTCCTCTCACACTTCGCAGATCGAGAACGGCTACTTCGCCCCTCCCGAGGAACCCCATGTTTTCGCTGACGTCGCTCACGCCCTGAAGCACCACGGGGATAGGTGGGTGATTGATTTGTCTGGTTCAGTTTGTGAGAAGAGTTTTTGTAGCACATGTTGGTAGTGAACATTGGATTTGTCCATTGGACAGAGGCTGACTAGTGTGCCACTCGAATGATCTGGAGCGGAGCAAGCGTTTGTGCAACCATTCCTAAGTGCTGTACAAATAGCGCACCTACCTTCGGTGTCCAGTGGACAAATCTTTATCCTCTTGTTACAAAACTGCCTTTGTCCGACTGAAACTTGTCAACAAGACCATATTTGTCCCAAATTTTGCAGGTTCAAGGTGTGCGCCGACTACGAGGCCTACATCAAATGCCAGGACGAGGTGGCCAAGACGTACCTGGTTGGTGTTTCAAACACATTTTGGACTATTTCTGCTTGAAAACGCGCAAAATTCAAAAACGCGTGCAGAACCCGAAGAAGTGGCAGCGCATGGCGCTGATGAACATCGCCAGCAGCGGCAAGTTCTCCTCCGACAGAACCATCGCCGACTACGCAGAGAAGATTTGGGGTGAGGAGAGAGCGATTGAATGGCTGCGATACAGTATGCCCAAAGGTTGCGTAGGCTTTCCTTGGGAGACAGTTGTGCTCTTTTGTGGGATTTTCTCTAAGCGGAGGTCTGCTCCTCCCATTCGTGGTCGGGACGCTTCCATGCAGGGGCTCCTGCACGTTTCCCGTGCTTCGTTGTTTCAAAGCGTGATTACATTCAGGAATTCACCCTGGAGGCGTCAAATTGCCGGCTCCCTACGAAGGTCCGCCCGGCGAGAACGAGCAACGCAAGCAGTGACGCTTATTTTAGGTTGAGAGATGACAGACGCACGCACGCGCCAATTCTCTAGTTCCCAGATTCATTCTGTGACAGACACGATATAGTCACTGTGGTTCGTTCGTGCGCGCGCCTAGGGTAGCTCTCTTTCTCCCTCTCACTGTGCAACAACGTTCGCCGGTTCGTTCGCGTTAGTAGTTGCTCTTCTTTCACCGTTCATCGTCGTCGCATTCTCGTTTCTGCGTTGTCTCACGCTCTCTCTCCCCAAGCTCGGGTGATGGTAGTCGTTTGTGTGTGGATCACACTAGCTTTAGAGCGAGAAGAAGAATTTTGGTTGGGTAGCCCAAAACAAAGCTTGTGTCGTGAGATGAAGCAGCTCGCAACGCAACCCAAACAAACAGTCAATGTGCACAAACTAAGACGCATTGTTTTATAGCTTGTGATTTGGCCATTCGTGACGAGAGAAAGAGCGCCTCGAAAATCGTTTCGCCAAATGCAAAAGCAGTACCACCAGCACATTGTGGTGAGTCGATTGGCTAGCCATGGAACCGACATGACAGCGCAACTGCCACATTCAATGAAGATTTCTGCGCATTGTCTTGCTGTTGGGCGTTCAGTACTAATTGCGATCAATTGAGTCTTTCACATGTTCGTCTTGAGTTCTGCAAATTTATCACACTTCAGTAACTTTCATAATTTTGTCTCAAAACGGACCAGGTTTTGCGCAAAGACGAAATAGTAATATTTCTCTCACTAAATTCGTATAGTCTTTTATAAAACATTACAGTATAACAGTGCCGTCATTTTGATTACTGTATCGTGTTGAATTGGAATCCGACAGTTTGGTTGCATCACAATTAATGGAATAATTATAATTTCCAGCAATCGCAGTACGGTAAGCCCGCGTATTTCGGCAGAGACCGTAACTAAAACGACGGCACTGCAACTCTATGACGTTATATAAAAGACTATACGAAGTTAGTGCGGCAAATGGCACTGTTTCGTCATTGCGCAAAACTTGGTCCGTTTTAAGACAAAATAGGCGTTTATTAGCTGTTGCGATAGATTTGCACGCTTCAAGACGGACTTCCAAAATGTACCCAATGAGCACAACACGCCCAGACTTCTACGACACGCGGTTCGTCCAAAAGAACCGCAACCTCGATACACCGTATCACCGCAAGACGACTGACGTTGTGTGCTTCCTTGATAGTTGGATCACTCCAACGGCGAAAGCCCAGGACCGGACACAACTTCAAGAGCTTGCTTTCCAGATGTTTCACGCAGACCTACAGTTATGCAAGGCAGAATTCTTAGTATTTCTTCGCTCTCAGTTGAACAGAAATCTTCTCATAGCGCCACAAGAACTGCGGACAAAGTGAATCACAGTAGTAATGTGCCCTCAAAGGCGACGGAGTGTCTGGGTACAGTGGCGCAGTGGAGGTCGAGTACCACGTGGTCCACGTGTGGGGCGTATGACTTGACCTTGACCATGGACTGGATGGACACCTGCCAGCACGCGTCCTCCCTCTCCTCGTGAAGATTCGTCAGGTAGCGCGTCATCTGATGAGAGAAAGAGAGGGACTGTGACCACTCACTCACTTCAGTTTACAAAGAAGAGGTCCTATCTGTCTGACTACAGTTGGTAAGTGGGCAGACGCACTAGGCACCTGTCCTGCGCAGTCGAGGGCGAATCTTCTCCACTCGGGATCGAGTTTATCCCAAGTGTCCTCGTCCATTGTGCGCTTGTCCAGCACCGGTGGGGCCAGAGGTCTCGTCTCAATCGCCTCTATGATCGACTGACTTCTGCTGACCTTCTTCTTGGCTCCATCTGGAGTGTCCCTCCTGCTATTGCTGTTGTTGGATGGTTCGGCATCCTCCTCTGAGATGGGAGTGGGCCCATTGACAACGGCTTCAGAGGTCTCAGGGGTCGCTCCATTCACGCTCAGTCTCGCCATGGGGACGTCCACTGACTCCGCTCTGTCCAACAGGGGCTTCTTGCCAGTGGTCTTCTTCTGAGACGGCAGCTTGGAAGAAGTGACAGTGTCGTGAACGTGCAGCACGCCGCCGGTGTCGCCCTTGAGACAGCGACAGCCGGTCAGCCAGTACTGGCGCGCCGTGGGAAGCAGGCCCATGTTGACGCGATCGGCCACGCCGTGCGGCGCCACCTGAAGAACTGGATCGTTCACTGGAAGTGGAATGAATGCAGTGTCGATAGCGGCAAAAGCGGTGGAGAACCACCGACTCTCGTGTCGCGCACGCTATCAACAGCAAGCGAAACATTCCCGAAAGTCAAGCGTGCTCTCGCCTTTCTGCAGTCGCCCTGAATGACGGTGCAGTTGTCTTCCACGTTGTTGACCTGAAGGTTTCTGACCAGCGCCTCAAGAGCGTCAGGATTCCAGTCGATCGCCACGACCCGCTCGGCCTTTGCGTGCACCAAATAGGGCAGAGTGAAGTAGCCGATCCCTGCGAAAGTGTACAGTGGTTTACGCTGCTTTGGGCTTACTTCAAACAGAATTCCCCGTATGCAGCACTGCAAACTCGAAGAAACGCAAAATGACATTCTGACTTACCTTAACGATCTGTGGCAAAACCTTCAGCCTAGTTTAACAAAGTCTATGCCAACAGTTTGGGACGCTCTCGTCTCACTCAGCAAATACCTATGTGGATGACTTTGCAAATGCAAATGGCGTCGAATACACGGCATCCCCACCGGCGAAAAGGTCGACGACCGTCTCTCCTCTGCAGTCGAAGGAGGCGACGCGTAACTTCTCAGTGATGTTGCCGATGCTGAACATGCAGCGCGTCACGTCGTACTGATACCTGAACGTGAGATTGGAAGCTTTGAAGCGGTTAGGAAGGATGTGCAGACGAATATAAATGTTGCACAAGGATTGTAGAACTGGATCGCCGCTCTACACGGTCAATAAAGTATACCATAGTCAGTCGCTAGTCAAAGCCGTGCTTCAACGTGCAAGAACGTCCGTTTGCCCTGTTGGCGTTTCATCCATTGTGAAGCTAACCAATACTCAATACTCCAGTGTTCTACCCTACCCCTCTGCCCATCCGTCACAGGCGTGCCCATTGGTCACTTGTCGTTTGCAAACATTGACAGATTCAGCGGCGAAGGCGGCGGTCGGGTATCGATCTCCCCGTTTGTGCGTGCCGCTATCCCGCCGACTTCGAAGGGCTAACAGGTGTCACTGAGAGCCGCCAACCCGTCCCCCCTCCTTAGCTTCGCCTCTCGTCCTTAGTAGTCGGCCGACGGCGGCACAATGGCTTCTCTCGACTTGTCGAACCGACTTCTCAGAAGTGGGCTGGCGCGCGCGCGCCAGACGAGAAGTTGTGTATCCAAAGAGCTGGCAGCTAGGCTATAGCTGAGCCGACGGAAGGGGCTTCTCCCCGTTAGTCTAACCCTGCTCTCGAGTTTACTACCGCCAACTGCCTTCGCGTGCCAAAGCGAGAGCGGGAGAAGAAGCAGCAGCACTTTTTGCGGAGGGAAGCTACCGATCGACCACCCGGCCAGTCAGCCCAGGGTTTACAAAAGGCACGAAACGCGTAAAGTCGTTCGCACGAAATGGGCATAAGAATAGATCTTGCCCGAGTCGCCGTTAGGCATTCCTACATGCGCACAAATGCAAGGTGGCCATAAGTACCACCAACGGAATGACATAAGACACGCGAAGACAGCGCATAAGTATAGTTACGTGTCCGAGAGGTGCGTATGTACGTAATCAGACTCAATTGCCGGAACTATGCAACACCAAAGATGCTGCATCCCTGCATTCACAAGGCGTTTGAAACCTTCGTGATGGTATATACCTAGTACGCTCGTCAATGAGTGAGAAGGCAGCGCAAATGGAAGTGAAGCCTAAGCTTCAGGAAGAGAGCCAATTGGCAACGCAAAACGCTGTACCGTTGCCGGGAATCGATATCGACGAAAGGGAAAGAGGGAAAGCAACTCTTCCGTCGCGGGCAAAACAATGAGATTAATGGACTAGTAGCAAACTCAACAGTAAGTACATGCATGTGCGACGCGAGGTCGCCGAGAAGCGTCGACTACTCTACCACCGGCCTGATCTTGTTGTCGACGTGCTCCACCCAGCCGTCGTCGCCGTAGACGAGGTCGATGTGGGGCGTCCGGAACTCGTCGTCCGCTATGCGACGCTTGCGGCACAGGCGTCGCGTCTGCAGGCCCTCGGCCACCACGCGCCAGAGGTCCCGACCTGCGGAGAAGATGGGAGGACGCTGTCATTTCAGAAGCGTTTCAGAGGCTGAGTAATAGAAGCAAACGCAATGGACTGATTCAATATCATCATGACAACGTCGCTATACACTGAATCGTGATAGATTAGTCGCCTCTACTAGTGAGGCTCGCAAGACGCTCACTTCCTAGTACCTCCAAGTGTGTAACTGGGAATCTTGCCAATTGCAATCCCTGGCTGACAATCAGCCCTAATTGCCCAGCCAGCGCCCACCCATCAGTCTCCACTCGGGCTGCGTGAAGCAGTTCTGGGGCAGGATGAGGAGGTCGCCGTGCTTCTCCCACTTCTTGGGCAGGTCCCTGTGCAGCCTTTCGGACCAGATGTCCAGGCGCTGGCACTCGGTCCTCACGGCGTCCAGCATTTGACCGAAGGCCGACTTCTT
Organism: Linhomoeus sp. GSCO2_2; assembly: GCA_030248115.1. Lineage (NCBI taxonomy): Eukaryota > Metazoa > Nematoda > Chromadorea > Monhysterida > Linhomoeidae > Linhomoeus > Linhomoeus sp. GSCO2_2. Next base: position 7,366 of record JASAMZ010007837.1, on the reverse strand, counting down.
CGCGCTCTGCTGCGAGCCGTCGACGCTCTCCGCTCGCCTCAGGGTGCCCTTGGAGGCTTTAGTGGAGGACATGACACCTAGGGTGACGAGTGGGAAGGAGAAGGGAGGAAGCGTTTCGGCCACTCAACAAAAGCGACTCTTTCAAATCGAAAGTGCAGCGGTTATGGTCGCGCGAAGGTCGCTTCGCCGTGTTATATATTCAGTATACGTCGTGTATTACGGTAACAGTCGTGAAATTCAGGGAAGGCGCGCACGGGCCGATGGCTTTGTAACTGCTTCGCAGTGGAACTAAGATACGTATGGCGTATGCACGTATCTTCAATGAAGGCTAGTCATGGTTCAATTTTCAATTCAAATATCATGGGTGGCCGTATGGCCTAAGTCATGACAAACGCTTGTTTTGTTTCCGGACAACTCGGATTAGCAAACACGCTGTATATGACCATATCCAAATTTTCGGTGAAACGTTTCCTGGCCGTTTATTACCTCCAATGCAGCCGGTATACTCTGCAGTACCAATGCATTTGGAATGAATTCGGCACGTGGTCTGCTGCCTGCAGAGGGCAGGGTCAGCAGCCGTTGATAACGACCGTCGTCGTTGTTCCCCCGCAATAAACAGCACATTACGTCAGAGGGCGGGTAGAGTTACGTACATAGACGCGGTTTCTTGCGACTAATCGACCAGTGGCGGCGCGAGATAAACAACGCTGACACACACACGCACACACACCCCTCGGCGCTTCTGGGAACAGTCTTGTGGGCTTGGCCGACGTGCCAATGAGACGTGAGTTCCCACTACTTCTATGTCGCCGCTCCGTGTAGTCTTCGGCAAAAGAGCTCGCCGACTTTCTTCTCAGAGATGACTCGAAGCTGTCGTCAGTGCGCGACGAATTCGAAGCGCTTCCTCCTCGAGGCCCTTCTGGTCTGCGTCGCTGGGGCGGCAGTGGCCGACGTCGTCTTCAAGCGAGAGTGCAACGAGGGTGAGTGGTGTCTCTGTCAATAACAACTACCGTTTCCAATCGCTCAATTGTCACCGTAGGATATTTTCTTCATTGTGTGCAAACTCCAAGTGTGCTCTAATGAAGGCCGCTAGAAACATTTCGTACCACATTCGTGTACATTCCATCGCATGGCGAGCGTCCTGATTGACCCCACCCCCGCTGTGACAACTCTGGACTACTAGTCTACTACCCCAGACTTGGGGAAGTCTGTGACTGGTAGGTTTCAAGTAGAACCGCTTCATTCAGCCCATGGCGGCGCGACAGTCAACGAAGTACGGGTGGAGCCCTGCGGAAGCGAGAGTCCTAACCTCTGCTACTTCAAGATCGGCGGGGACGCCGTCGTTTCCTTCGACTTCACCCCTTGTGAGTAAGACAGACGGCAAGTCTGCCGTTGCATTTGCATATGCCTTCGACGGCTTCCGCAACGCAGAGAGGCCCTAAATTCCTAGGCGATTAATTAGGTATTCTGAGTTATCTAAACCCTCTGTTCATCATTGCTACCCTGCTAGGCTTGCCGCACCCGCATTATGGTACGCGGCCTTTGTTTAGTGTCATGCTTTGGTGGGCCGAAGAAATACACCCAAGTAGCTTTGTTGAACTTAGTTCAGTAATTTAACTAGATTCGATTAATTCGAAATAATTGAGGGTATTGCAGCTTTGTGTAATATTGTCGTAAGATTTAATTTTTTTATTTTCTCTATCTACTCGTATTTAATTTAGTATAGGTGCTAGGTACCCTTGTTTTCCTTTTACTCAATGCAGCTTAATTGATTGAGTCTTCTTACCTATGCTCAGTTCAGTTGTGTTATATTCCATTTCGCTAGGCGTAATTAATTCAATTCGGCTTCCTTTGAGAAATCTCCACCCCCATCTCACCGTTTTGCAGCCCGATCGGTTGACGGAGCCACTCTCGAGGGGGAAATTCTGCTGGAGGGCCGCAATAGGCAGAATCACGGCACCTACAGCCTGGCATTCAACGACACTGCTCTCTGTTCGGAAGATGGAACGGATGAGGGGAAACCGTCCTGTCCCCTCTCCTTGGGCACTCAGTACTCCTTCTCCTCGCAGTGCTCCTTCAACGCCGCCTTCCGACTCAACGTGAGACACACTAACACATTGGCTAGGTGGATCGGTTATTTTTCTGACTCTTAGTCTGCCGAACGAACATTTCCTACATTACATTACATATGAAGGATATCTGTCCATCGACCCAACGCCTCTGTCCGTTAAACAAATGCACGTCTCATGGGATATCAATGCCGAACACGATCACCGTAAACACGACAATAAGTCCCCCCCCCCCCCACCCTTCTCCAACTTCTACGTCATGCTGTAGATGGCCGAGGGTGGAGGGGGTAGGCTTATTGGACTATTTACGGCTATTCTTGCAGCCAGGTAACCCATATACGCCAATAAGCGGCCCCCTTCGCCCCCCCCCCCCCCCCCCCCCCCCCACATAACTTCTACGATATGCGGTAGAAGGCCGAGGTGGAGAGTGATCCTCATTGGAGTACTTAGGTATTTGCGCTATCGCAAAACGGATAAACGAGCAAGCTCGGTGTTGGTTCCATCCCTGATCTGTGGCTGTGCGTTGAAACCGTTCTTGGTATGCATGATTAAAACAAACAAGTAATAATAGTTCGTCTTTCTCTTTCAGCTTCGCGCCACGATTCGCGTGAAGTTGCGAGAGCCCGACGGTAACCTGCTCGTCTGCTACGAAGTTATCGGCAAAATGAAGAATTCTGTCTGAATTGGTGACACGACAATCGCCTTTTGCTACAGAACAAGAAACGTACACGATATGTTGCAGTACAATAATGTCTTTTGCAGCTCCGATTTTGTGACTCATTTTTGTGATTTGTTGAATGTGGCACTCTGTTTGTTATCCTTGCATGTTTAGCTTAGATCCTCACTACCAACAGAAACCAAGATCACAATTCGAAGAGAAGGTGACTGTTGCGGGCTTCTGGCTGTGTTCCTTTGTGTCAACGCTCGAACATATTTGCGCGGATGCCCAATCCTGCGCGAATGGCTGCTGCTGGAGCGTTGACGAGTCCTCCCTTCTGATGGGAGAAGGCAAGTGGGTAACTTGTACAGGGAATGCTTTGTCTGCCTCATTTGCTTTGGAGATGGCTGCCGCCGAATGGTGCCACCGCCTTGATTGTCGACGTAGTATCAAAGACCCAGCTGTGGGAAGCCATGGGATCTCTAGAACACCTGCCTCCGCGCTATCAAAGGCACCAACAAGCTTGGGCTGGCGTAACCAATAAAGGACAATGTCGGACAGCAGAAAACTTCGGACAAATGCCCGCGGGCAAGAACAGTGATCGACGTTGAATCCACGTTGAATAGAGAAAGCTCCACCATATCCATCGACGACGACGACGACGACGACGACGACGACGACGACGACGACGACGACGACGACGACGACGACGACGACGACGACGACGACGACGACGACGACGACGACGACGACGACGACGACGACTGCGAAGTTCGAGCTTTGTAGTGCTTGCTGTAGAATGCGTAGTGCGTGTAACGTATAGGTTCTCTCTCGCCGATTCACGCGCCAGTCCCAGCGGCGATTAACGCCTTCGGCCTAGAGGAAGAGGAGCACCTGAGAGCGGGGAAAGGATTTAGTTTAAAGTTTGACGCTATGCAACTCGCTAACCTGAAGTGACAAGAACTCCGTTTTAGTACCATCGAAAGCGTCTTATCCCTATCAGATGAAGTCACCGCGCACTAAAATTTTGCAGGCACTATCGAAAATGTTGACAAACAAGATGGGCGGGACCGCCAAAATCACACTTAACTTTAAGAAGGTGCCACTTTCGCCAGAAATGAGGAAACTGGCTTACACCGTAACACATAAAACGCCGAAGTTTTGTCTACCGCATGCAACAAGCCGCGTCGAAAATTCACTGTATAGCGGAAGTTGTTCAAATTTAAAGCACGCGGAGTTTCTATGGCCCACCCGGTAGATTGGTGGAGAGTTGGTCTTTTTACCCTGCGCGTCAAATAGATATTGATTTGTCGGCTAAACAAAAAGTATTGGAGAAAACTGGTGGCGTTTCGATGCCATATCCGCTCTAATTCATACGGCCTATGTAAATTTGCAACTTGATGGATTCCTACAGTAAATCCTACCGTAAACATTTGGTTGGAGAGCGTGTTACCGCCAGGCGACACACTATCCTTCCCCTTCTTTCAAATTCAAATACTGGCCATATAAAACGACGCTGACTTTCGCGCCCATTCTTAGACTTGAAACCCTCAAAGAAAGAAGAAGCGCTCTTCCAACCACTTAGGATTCGTCTTACGGTTTGCTTGTTCCCCGTGAATGAAGCTAACCGCCCAAAGAACTGTTGTCTGGCACGCTCTGGTGTGTACCGACCGACGTGACGATTCTAGGGCTATGTGAGGACGCGTAGGTAGTAGGGAATTGTCGTTGGAGTCAAGCTTGAGAGTGGTGGCCTCAAAGTGGGTGTTCTCATTCTTCTATCTACCACCCTGTCTGCACATTGTCGCTCCTTAGGCGTCTTGATCCTCTTTCGCCGGCGCGAATATCAGCTGCGCTCGCGAATGTTCAGCGCACGACTGCCGCTGTTTCAGAGCCGCGCGCAGCTGGTCGGGTCGCGGCGCCACGCAAACGCGGTGTCCGCCGACGATCTCTTTGCGACACCGGCCCGTCGGACGCAAGCTCAGCAGCCGTCGACCGCGACCTCTAGGCAGCAGCAGTCCATGGTGACGACGACGCCCCGACAGCAGCAGAGCCGCGCAACCCCCGTGACGGTGGGCGCCTCCTCTTGACTTCCCTCTGAGGCTTCCGACGGCGGAGCTTCGCCGCGCTACCGTAGTCCACGTCACGCGATTGCGCCAGCTTGCAGGGCCAGAGACCGTCGATCCGCCTCAAGCAGGGTTGGACGGCCAACCAGAGGACGCACGTGGTCTGGCCGGACTCTCCGTCTGCCCTGGCGGCGGCCAGAGGCGGCACGACCACTACGACGGCCACTACGACCACTACTACGGATACGGCTGCGGCAGTGGGCGGAGGCGGAAGCGGCCCCTCCAGAGCCACTCAGCAGCGGAGGCAGAAGAAGACGCCGTATCAGAGGCGCCACCTTCGGGCGACCAGGGGCGGCCTCTTCGGCGCGGAAGACGACGACGACAGCAGAACTACGGTGGGTGGGCGCCAGACTTCCTCTTCTTTGAAGCGGTGGAGAAGCGAATCGGCGTCCGTGCAATGCGCGCTCCCTCTCTCTTTGACAGGCCCTCAGCAGGACCTTCAGCGTGCCGGCGCCGGCCGCCTTCAACCCCCACTTCGTCAGCACACCGCTGAGCGGGCACTGTCGACCCATGCCCGCGGACGTCATCGACGAAGAGGAGGAAGCCAGGCGCGGGAGGATCGCCCGAGCGCAGGCGGAGGCGACCCCACCCCTGGATCGAACTCAGCCGGACGAGGTTGGACCCCAGTAGACCGTCTACCGTAATCGACGCCTATTGTTTTTCTCACGGGTGGACCCCCCCCCCCCCCCCCCCCCCACATGTCCATGTCACCGTATTGTGCACTGGGGGAATAGAAACGTCTCTCTAAAGAGCTCGTTAGACGTAACATTGGGAATGTGTAGCAGTCCACTCCGTGGTGTCGAGAGTGTGAGCGTGCGTGTCTTTTTGCTCAGACGGAGAGTGGCGGCGGCGGCCAGTCGGACGACAGCGTCTTCGACAAGGAGGAGGGGCCGCTGTTGGAGCGCACTCAGGAGAGTCCCTCTCGAGACGCCGACTACGACGCCAACCTGGAGGAGACGCAGCCCCCCCCCCCCCCCCCCCCCCCCCCCGAGACGGAGGCGAGCTCGGTGAATGTGCTTCCTTCCATCTTGCGCTTCGATTTTGCGCCATGGAAGTACTGACTTTTGTAGCTCGGCGGCGGCGAGGACAGTAGCGGCCGCGTCAACGATGGGAGTACGGCAGCGGAGCCGGCCGAGTCTTCCTTGGAGCCCAGTGGAGGATCGGTTGAGGCGACTGCCCTGGAGCACTGGAGCAGAACAGTGAAGCGGCGCAGGCGGTCGAGGTGCGTTCGGATCTCTTGCCTCCCTCCCTCACAGTCGCTCCCTCCCTCCAAGTCCTTCTCCCTTCCCAGTCCCCCCCAGTCCCAGTCGCTCCCTCCCTCCAAGTCCCTCCCTCCCTCCCAGTCAGTCCCTCCGCCATATTCGCTGCTCAGTACATACATCGCGTCCACTGTGTTGCAGAGTCCGAGAATCCGAATCGGGAGCTGGCCCGCGAGAATCAGCCGCAGGGGGGGGGGGTGGCCTGCGAGTAACCCCTGATCAAAGACAGCCAGACGACCTGCCGGAGGAGGAGGCCCAAGTGAGTACGTGCATGCGCAATCTCTCCCAGTCTTCTCTTTTGAATGGTGCCTGCAACATGTAGTGCAAGAGGCGAGTATCGGCTGGCGGCTGCGGTAGTAGCGATCGATCAACGAATGGAAGTTGTAACCCGTTGCAGACGGCCGAGTCGGAGGCGTCAGCGCAGCGGGGCGCCTGCGGGGACAACGCCGGGGAGGACGCGCCCGCCGCCTTCGTTGTGGCGGAAGCGCAAGAGGTGCTGGCCCTCTTGGAAGACCAGCTGGAGCAGGAGGAGCTGCGCTCGTGGAGCAGCAGATGGAGCTGGAGGAACGCCCGCCCGTCCAGGTACCGTATTCACTCTCTGTTGCACTTGGCTTCCTCGCCCTCTCTATCGCGTTTGACTGACGCCTGCGTTCACACGCCTACATAGGTACGTACGTAGGTACGAGTGACTCTGTCGCCGTGTGTGGAGGCTGGGCCGGCCTGTACTTGGCCCACGCACACTCACAGTGCCTACGAGTGCCCTAGCCCAAGATGATGTTTAATGGAGCGCCATTGCAGAAGGCGAGAGCGGCGAACGAGTCTGCCCACGGGAGCGGCATGGACGACGACCACGACGTCTTCGACGACGACCACAACCACGACAGCAGGGGAGGAGGCGATGGCGAGACCGTCTTAGTCGCCGAGCTCAGGGCGTAAGTCGGCCATTCGTTCGTGTTCTTGGGCCGACACGGCTACAGTAACCCTCGTGTAACGCTTGCAGCCAGCTGGCCGAGCGTGACTGGGCGCTGGTCGAGCGCGACGGCCGGATCGCCACCCTGCAGAGGACCCTGGACACGCCCGTCGAAGAGAGAATGGGGCAGATGACCCAACTGCTGACCGATATGCGCACGGCTCTGCAAACCTCCGAGCGCAACGTGGGTGCCTCTCTCGCGACTTCGTCGTACCTATACATTTCATGTAAAATGCCTAAAGGCAGAAAGGAGAATATGTTCCAAGTATGAAGCATGTAAAAGTAAG
>JASAMZ010007836.1:0-13329 GCA_030248115.1 Linhomoeus sp. GSCO2_2 | reverse complement strand
CTTGTTATAATGAGTTACTAGCCGTTCCTTCCTGTTGCAGAAGAATTCCTGAGATCTGAATAGCATGAAATGTAGCCGTCAATGGCCGTAATGTCCTGTTGCATGATCTGTCCTGTTCAAGGTCTGTCCGTTGCAAGGTCGGTCTTGTTGTGAGCCAACGGTGCTGGTCGCCTCGCACGCGCGCCGTAATGTCGGTCCTGTTCATTGTCAAGGTCCGACCTGTTGCAAGATTTGTCCTGTTGAAAAGTCTGTCCAATTGTAGGGTATGTCCTGTTGCAAGGCCTGTCCTGTTGCAAGGTCTGTCCTGTTGCAAGGTCTCTCCTGTTGCAAGGTCTGTCCTGTTGAAAGATCTGTCCTGTTGAAAGATCTGTCCTGTTGCAGGGTCTGCCCTGTTGCAAGATTTGTCCTATTGCAAGATCTATCCTGTGCAAGATCTGCCCTGTTGCAAAATCTGTCCTGTTGCAAGATTTGTCCTGTTGCAAAATCTGTCCTGTTGCAAGGTCTGTCCTGTTGCACGATCTGTCCTGTTGCAAGATGTGTCCAGTTGCAAAATCTGTCATGTTGCAGAAGGTCTGTCCTGTTGCGAGCCAATGGCGCTGGTTGCCTCGCGCGACCATCCTGTTGCCACGTCTGTCCTGCTGCAAATCTGTCCTGTTGCAAGATTTGTCCTGTTGCAAGATCTGTCCTGTTGCAGGTCTGTCCTGCAGTTGCGAGCCAATGGCGCTGGTCGCCTCGCGCGACCATCTTGTTGCAAGATCTGTCCTGTTGCAAGATCTGTCGTGTTGCAGGGTCTGTCCTGTTGCAAGATCTGTCCTGCTGCAGGGTCTGTCCTGTTGCAAGATTTGTCCAGTTGCAACATTTGTCCTGTTGCAGAAAGTCTGTCCTGTTGCAAGCCAACAGCGCTGACTGCCTCACGAACGCGCCGTACAAAGCGCCGCGCAAAACAAATGATAGAAAGCGGGCAGATTTTCCGGTTGCAAGATTTGTCCTGTTGCAAAATCTGTCCTGTTGCAAAGGTCTGTCCTGTTGCGAGCCAACGGCGCGGGTCGCCTCGCGCGACGATCCTGTTGTAACGTCTGTACTGTTGCAGCGTCCGGTTGCAGAAAGTCTGTCCTGTTGTGGCGCTGACTGCCTCGCGAACGCGCCGTACAAATCGGCGCGCAAAACAAATGCTAGAGAGCGGGCCGATTGTCCTGTTGCAAGATCTGTCCTGTTGCAAGCGAAGTAGTCGCTGAAGCGGCTAGAATTGCCTGCGCGAGCATTCGGCTCTGTTGCAATTGCACATTGTAAGGTTCTCTGCTGTACCGCGCACTGCCGCACTGTTCGCGCAAGGCTCTGATACCGTGCATTGCCGTACTGTTCAGGCAAAGCCTGCGTTGAAGGCAGGCACCAACAGGCGACGCTGGCCGTGCAGCGATTGATTCTCTGCGGTCGATCGATCGAAGCGAGCGAGCTTCTCTGCGGGACGCCGCTGGCGTCCTGCTGGCTTCCTGGCGCGTGCATGCTGAAGCGTCGCGTGGCGAAGTGCTAGCGAGGCAAGCGCATGCTGAAGCGTCGCGTGGCGAAGTGCTAGGAAGGCAAGCGTACTCAGACCGACAGACAGACAAAAGGCCTCTTTGGCATAGTAATATAGATACTTGTTATAATGGAGTGAGTTGGGGGGAGGGGGAGATGAGGAAAGCATCAAAACAAGCCACTCAGCGCATTCGATTAGACCGCACCCACTCACTCACGCACCAACAGACAGACACGCGCGCACTCATGCACGACGCACGCACACACACAAACACGCAAGCTGCATGATGCGCGCGCACTCACAACTTCACAAGCATGCGCGTTCACAGCAGGCAAGCCATGTAACGGTGGACAAACGGTAGATAAGCGAGGCGAATACCGCAATGTCAACGTCGACGGCGGCGCTGCTTTGCAGACCTCCAACAGAGAAGTCTGTGCCTGCGTCGCTTCACTTCAAATAGAGTAACCGAATAGCTCCCCTCGTTTCACGTCCTGCACAATGAGCGATGGTGTCTTCGTCATCTCGGTCATCATCTGTCTTTCCCAGTGCCATGTCGATGGCTGGGAATTCTGCTATAACCCCACTGATTGTATGGAAGGCTGGTATTTGTGCTAGTAATGTTCCAAGGTTACCTTGAGTTTCAATGTTCATACTTTTGGTAGCGCTCAGCCGCGCAACATCCTACGAGAGCTCAAGTGCGTGCTTAAGTCCGGTCATCTCTGCGTTCGTTCGTCGGTGACACTCGATTAGAATTCGGCATTGAGAAATCATAGAATTGGGCTCTTGCGATAGGTCGCACTTGACTCAATTGATTGTGTCGCCAACCCATGGGGGGCCATGGAAAATATGAATTCTGCGAGTTGCAGTAACCCTAGGGCTCAAAGCGATAATTCGCTCGCCTTACGTCGTGGTGAGGCATGCAAGGCGTCGTTCGCAAGTTCTAGACGTGCTCTTTCTTACGATGTTAGAATTGTTCCCAAATAGCAAAACACGCACCAAATAATTCGACATTTGAAATTTTCTGCACTAAACAGGCCCTCAATCGTTTGCCTTAGGTCGTGCGATAGGTTGGGTCTGAATGAGTGCCCCCAAATTCTGAATGAGCGCCCCCAAATTCTGAATGAGTGCCCCCAAATTCTGAATGAGTGCCCCCAGGACCCAGAGGGGCGCTACTACCACGGCCGTGAGAGTAACCGGCTGGGCACAGCAGGCCTAAGCCAGGGGTGACCATAGAAACTGATTTAGTTTCAGTTTCAGTTTCAGTATCAGTACCAGTTTTAATTTTAGTTTCAGTTTCAGTTTCAGTTTCAGTAAAGAAATTTCTTGAGTTTCAGTTTCAGTTACTGAAACTGAGTTTCAGTATTAAGTACTCTGCTCACGGCCGTAAAACGTACGTGCAGTCTTGCATGGATGCGTTGCTGCGTTGCTGATTACCATAAATAAGGTGAATTCCCAAGTATTTCGTCATTGTGAATGAAGCAAAGTGCCAAATCAACCTAAGATGAGCCAAACATACGCCTTAAGCACTGATACTGAAACTGAAACTAGTTTCAGTAGTGAATAGTGAAACTAGTTTCAGTATTGCGCTAATATTGATTCCTTCTGCGGAGTTTCAGTTTCAGTTTCAGTTTAAGTATGTCTGACCATTTTAGTTTCAGTTTCAGTTTCAGTATATTTATAGAAACTGAAACTGAAACTGAAACTAGTTTCAGTTTCTATGGTCACCCCTGGCCTAAGCAGGGGGTGAAGTAGATGGAGGAGTGTTCATTTCACTCACCGTTTGCACTAAAACTCGGTCGACGTCGCGCCTGGCGGGTCGAAAACTGAGGCTTAGCGCGACCACCAACTTCAGGGCGCGCTCCGCGCGCCCTGAAGTCGGTCACCGGTCGCGTTAAGCCTGAGCTTCGACCCGCCAGACTGCGACGCCGACTGACTCTTGTGCAGTGTGGGCGCAGGGCGAGCCTAAGCATGGCCTGAATTCAAGGAAAATCTTGCTTGGCGGCATAGAGAACAAACACGGTATGACGACTTCCCACAGACGAGATTCTTGGCCCCGCGGCTCCATCCACACAGTGATTAGATTAACGCCGCACTTAGAACATTGGGGGCACTCATTCAGAATTTGGGGGCACTCATTCAGACTTTGGGGGCACTCATTCAGACTTTGGGGGCACTCATTCAGATATAGCCCGTGCGATACGTAGTTTGAAAGCTCAAGGCGTACTATTCCATGCGTTGTCGAAAGTTTTTAACTCGTAAATTACGCAATGAAGAAATCGACCTTTTAAATTTTATTAGTCAGACGGTTCTACCGTGTACGTCTATCGTCTTACGTCGTAGGATCGACGTCGATCGACAATCGCGCGTCGTTTGAAAACTCTTGGTGTGCTCTTCTCAGCGTTGTCAAAATTTCCATTTGATAAATGCATATTGAAGAAATTGACATTTCTTTCTTTTGATATTGAAAGAGCTCGTAATCGTACACAGTATGCTGTAGAGCGGCGTTCGACTTGCCGTTACGCTAGTTGCTTTGTTAGACAAAGTTGTGCCTAAGCCGAATGCGAGCGATTCCAACTACGTCTTGTGAAGATGGAGCTCGTGAAGGCCAAAAGGCTCATGCAACCACAACACGTCAAAGGTTGCCCAGAGTACACTACACACTCAAAGGTTCAACTATCTAAAGCCGGACCTTGTTGCTTCATCCAGGCGAAAACGAGTGTGAGCAGCACGGCTTGCAGTGCACGAGAGACGTCTACGATCTTTGCGAGGACGAAGAGCCGTACGCATGTGCAGATGTCGCGGCCCTTCAACTGAAGTGTGTACCGTCTATGTCCTAGAAGCCACTGGCGAACAATTGACGCACTGCGCTCATTTAGAACCTGGACGCTGGGCGCCATATTGTAATTCTAGCCGGCACGATCGCCTGCAGCCTCCTGCCTATGGGGGTGCTTCTCTGTTGTCGCTTCTGCTCCTGCTGCCTTCTGGACCGGTACGTCGAGAAGAGAAGGAGGCGAGGGGATAACCCACCCCCATACGTAATCTACGCCTTACGGCGGTTCAGACACTAGAAATAGTAGCACTCTAGTCGAGAAGTGCTACTGTTTCTGGCAAGGTACTTTTCGCTGCGCGTTGCCGGCGTGTGATGCTGATTACATACACGTCTATTCACTAGAAGATACAGTACGTTTTGTCTGTGTGAACCACACTGTAGCTGTCTGTGTCTGCGAAAGTATCGCAGTTGAAAAGAGCTAGCCATGTTTTGTCATCACGCAATGATCGAGCATCACCCTTTGCACTGGGAGAAGCCTACCTAGGAGGAGGCCCCAGAGCACTTCGCCTTGATGGTGGCGATGGCAGTTTTGGCACCATTAAACAAGATTTTCAGCCTTTTGCCAATGGCGGCCGTCAGCCACTTGAAGGAGGCGTTGTATTTGGGGGTAAAGAGCACGTAGAAGATGATGCCACAGCTCCCATTGACATCGGCGGCCAGCATGTGGGCGACCTCGAACAGACCCCTCTGTGCACCCACTACCTCCGATAGTTGGCGGATCAGTACAGGGTGGTGCACGAAGTGCCCGGGGATGTAGAACACCACAAGGTAGAGGTGGTAGAAGGCGCTGAGGCCAGTGCAGGTGCAGATGATGGAGAAACAGAGGAGATTGAGCCCAGTGGAGCCAAGGAAGAGGCCAAAGTGGCGTTTGACCTTCTCCCAGCGAACCAACAGCGTTGCCTGAACGACAGCCATAGTCTATCTTGCTCTTGGTTAGAGGAAAGCGAAAAGAAAGCGAAAAAATTCGAACGACTGTATCAGGAATCTAACCAGCAACTCATCACTGAGCTTCTAACCTAGTCCGCTCTCTACATTTCTCTAATCTCTAATCTCTCACCTCTCATCCAACTCATATCTCCCATCTCTAATCTCGAGTCTCCAATCTCTAAGCTCTAATCTCTCACCTTTCATCCCAACTCAAATCTCTCTTCTCTGATCTCGAATCTCTAATCTCCATTCTCTATCTCTCATCCCTAATCTCTCAGCTCTAAGTCTATTCTCTCATTTCGAATCTCTCGCCTCTTATCGCTGATCTCTATTTAGTCATGTGTTGCTATCGTTTTGTGTGAAAACGCCCATAGTCCACAAACTAGAGCCTTTAGCCCGTAGGAGAATCTTTATGGTCAATGGCGTTGGGTTCAGCCCATAGACAATTGTGTTTAGCCCGTAGGACATTTTGGATAGATCTCAAGTAATTCGACCCTGTGCCCGTGCCAGTGCCTACATTTAGGATCGCACCAGCTCACCGTGCCTGTAAATACACAATAGACACTTGGGTTTAGCCTGTAGACAATTGTGTTTAGCCTGTAGAACATTTTGGATAGATCTCAAGTAATTCGACACTGTGCCCCTGCCAGTGTCTACATTTAGGATCACACCAGCTTACCATGCCTGTAAATACACAATAGACACCTGGGTTTAGCCTGCAGACAATTGGGTTTAGCCCATAGGACATTTCAGATAGATCTCAAGTCATTTGACACTGTGCCCCTGCCAGTGCCTACGTTTAGGATCACACTGACCCTCGTGCCTGTAAATACACAATAGCCACTTGGGTTTAGCCCGTAGTCACTTGGGTTTTGCCCGTAAAACACTTCAGATGAATCTAAAGCCATCTGACATTGTGCCTCTGCCAGTGCCTACATTTAGGGTCACGCCAGCTCCAGTGCCTGTAAATACACAATAGACACTTTGGTTTAGCCCATAGACATTTGGGTTTAGCCCATAGGAGATTTCAGATAGATCTAAAGACATTTGACATAGATCCAAAGCAGTTTGATGCTGAGCCCCTGCCAGTGCATGCAGTGCCTGCAAATACACTTTGGAGTCTCACAACGACAACTCTGTCATGAATGGTGACACTGTATAGCGCTTTTGGTGCGAAATCAAGTGTCAATCACAGAGTGTGGTGCCTTTTTCAGTCAGAATGTACTGGTGCAATCGATATTTGCGAAATATTGTGGAATTTAGTCATCGGTCAAAGATCTAAAATAGGAGGTGCAAAACTACATGTTATGACGGTCAGTTTGATGTTTGATTCATCGCGATCCGCCAACTGTAGCGAGCGCTAGAGCATTCACAGACAAACAGACAGACGGACAGAGTTTTGCCGCTTAGTATATAGGACTAGAGCCTTTAGCCCGTAGGAGAATCTCTATGGTCAATAACATTGAGTTCAGCCCATAGACAATTGTGTTTAGCCCGTAGGACATTTCGGATCGATCTCAAGTTATTTGACCCTGTGCCCCTGCCAGTGCCTACGTTTAGGATTGCACCAGCTCCCATGCCTGTAAATACACAATAGACACTTGGGTTTAGCCTGGAGACAATTGGGTTTAGCCCATAGGACATTTCAGATAGATCTCAAGCCGCTTGACACTGTGCCCCTGCCAGTGCCTACATTTAGGCTCACACCAGCTCCCGTGCCAGCAAATACAAAATAGACACTTGGCTTTAGCCCGTAGACATTTGGGCTTAGCCAATAGGACATTTCAGATAGATCTCAAGTCATTCGACACTGTGCCTCTGCTACTGCCTACATTTGTGCTTGCGCCAGCTCCCGTGCCTGTAAATACACAATACACTCTTGAGTTTAGTCCGTAGACATTTGTAATCAGCCCGTAGGAGATTTCAGATAGATCTAAAGACATTTGACATAAATCCAAAGCAGTTTGATGCTGTGCCCCTGCCAGTGCATGCAGTGCCTGCAAATACACTTTGGAGTCCCACAACGACAACTCTGTCATGAATGGTGACACCATAAAGCTCTTTTGGCGCGAAAAGAAACGTCAGTCACAGAGTGTGATGCCTTCTGTGTTCAGAATGTACTGGTGCAGCCGATATTTGCGAAATATTGTGGAATTTAGTCATCGGTCAAAGTTCTAAAAGCAAAGATGCAAAACCGCGTGTTCTGACGGTCAGTTTAAGCTATAGATCATCGCGATCCGTCAACTGTAGCGAGCGCTAGAGCGTTCACAGACAAACAAACGGACACACCTTTGCCGCTTAGTAATATGGACTAGAGCCTTCAGCCCGTAGGAGAATCTCTATGGTCAATAGCTCATGGGCAATCCACAGAGCATGAAGGAGATCATGCAATCATCGAATTCAGTGCACCGCAGGACATTACAGTTGGATCTCAAGCCATATGACTGTGCCCCTGCCAGTCCCTACATTTAGGATCGCACCAGCTCCCGTGCATGTCAATACACAATAGACACTTGGAATTAGCCTGTTGCCAGTTGGGTTTAGCCCGTAGGAGATTTCAGATAGATCCCAAGTCATTTGACACTGTGCCCCTGCCAGTTCCTACGTTTAGGGACGCACCAGCTCTCGTGCCTGTCAATACACAATAGACACTTGGAATTAGCCCATTGACAATTGGGTTTAGCCCATAGGACATTTCAGATAGATCTCAAGTCATTTGACACTGCGCCCCTGGCAGTGCCTACGTTTAGGATTGCACCAGCTCCCGTGCCTGTCAATACACAATAGACACGTGGAGTTAGCCCGTTGACGATTGAGTTTAGCCAGTAAGACATTTCAGATAGATCTCAAGCCATTTGGCACAGTGCCCCTGCCAGTGCCTACATTTATGATCGTGCCAGCTCCCGTGCCTCCAAATACACCTCGAAGTCTCGCAGCGACAACTCTGTAGCGAATGGTGATGCAATAGCCTGACATTTGCTTGATAGTGACTTGCAGTCACTCCTGAGCGCCCAGAATGTGCTGTGCAGTCGACATTTTCGTGATTTTTGTGGAATTTAGTAATCAGCCAAAGTCCACAATAGGAGATGCACTATTCCAGGCAGAGGTGGTTCTTTTGAGCTATAGATCTCCAGGATCCGTCAATTGTGTCAAGAGTTATCGTGGTAACAAACAGACAGACAGACAGACAGACACACTCTATGCCGCTTAGTATATAGGATTGCACCAGCTCCCGTGCCTGTCAATACACAATAGACACGTGGAGTTAGCCCGTTGACGATTGAGTTTAGCCAGTAAGACATTTCAGATAGATCTCAAGCCATTTGGCACAGTGCCCCTGCCAGTGCCTACGTTTATGATCGTGCCAGCTCCCGTGCCTCCAAATACACCTCGAAGTCTCGCAGCGACAACTCTGTAGCGAATGGTGATGCAATAGCCTGACATTTGCTTGATAGTGACTTGCAGTCACTCCTGAGCGCCCAGAATGTGCTGTGCAGTCGACATTTTCGTGATTTTTGTGGAATTTAGTAATCAGCCAAAGTCCACAATAGGAGATGCACTATTCCAGGCAGAGGTGGTTCTTTTGAGCTATAGATCTCCAGGATCCGTCAATTGTGTCAAGAGTTATCGTGGTAACAAACAAACAGACAGACAGACAGACAGACACACTCTATGCCGCTTAGTATATAGGACTAGAGTCTTTAGCCCGTGGGAGAATCTTTATGGCCAACAGCCCATGGGTAATCTGCAGAGCATGAAGGAGATAACACAATCATCGAATTCAGCGCACCGCAGAACAGTACAGTTACATCCAAAGTCATTTGACACTGTGCCTATGCCAGTGCCTGCATTTAGGTTGCACCAGCTCCCATGCCTGTAAATACACAATAGACATTGGGGTTTAGCCTGTCGTCACTTGGGTTTAGCCAGTAGGGCATTTCTGTTAGGTCTCAAGCCATTCAACCTGTGCCCATGCCAGTGCCTACATTTAGGATCGTTTCAGCTCCTGTACCTGCAAATAGACAATAGACACTTGGGTTTAGCCCTTAGACGTTTGGGTTTAGCCCGTAGGAGATTTCAGAATGATCTAAAAACATTTGACATAGATCCAAAGCAGTTTGATGCTGTGCCCCTGCCAGTGCAATGCAGTGCCTGCGAATACACATTGGAGTCTCACAACGACAACTCTGTCATGAATGGTGACTCTGTAAAGTGCTTCCGGCGCGAAATCAAATGCCAATCACAGCGTGTGGTGCCTTCTGTGCTCAGAATGTACTGGCGCAGCCGATATTTGCGAATTATTGTGGAATTTAGTCATTGGACAAAGTCCACAATAGGAGGTGCAAAACTACATGTTACGGCGGTCAGTTTAAGCCATAGATCATCGCGATCCGTCAATGCTGTCGAGAGTTATCGTGGTAACAGACAGACAGACAGACAAACAGACTCTACGCCGCTTAGTATATAGGACTAGGGTCTTTAGCCCGTAGGAGAATCTCTATGGTCAATGGTGTTGGGTTCAGCCCATAGACAATTGTGTTTAGCCCATCGGACATTTCAGATAGATCTCAAGTCGTTCGACCCTGTGCCACTGCCAGTGCCTACATTTAGGATCGCACCAGCTCCCATGCCTGTAAATACACAATAGGCACTTGGGTTTAGCCTGTAGACAATTGGGTTTAGCCAATAGGACATTTCAGATCGATCTCAAGCCATCTGACACTGTGCCCATGCCAGTGCCTACATTTAGGCTTGCACCAGCTCCCGTGCCTGCAAATACACAATAGACACTTGGCTTTAGCCCATAGACATTTGGATATAGCCCGTAGAAGATTTCAGAAAGATCTAAAGTCACTCGACATTGTGCCCCTGCCAGTGCCTGCGATTAGCACTGTGCCACATCCCGTGCCTTGAAATACACGTCAGGGTAAAACAGCAATGGCACTGTAGTGAATGACGACACAACAGTGCGAAATTTCTGCGAAAATGGCCCCCAGGCACTCTTTAGTGCTAAAAATGTACTGAGCAGTCGATATTTTCGTGATTTTTGTGGAATTTAGACATCGGCCAAAGTCCACAATAGGAGATGCACTATTCCAGACCAAGGCGGTTCTTTTGATGCATAGATCATCGCGATCCGTCAACGCTGTCAAGAGTTATCGTGTTAACAAACAAACAGACAAACAGACAAACAGACACACTCTATGGCGCTTAGTATATAGGACTAGCGTGCTTTCCCGTTGCAGAAGAATTTGTGTCATGTGATTAGCACGGTATTTGTATCGTCTGCCAATGTGCTTGTTCAAGGCGCTGCTGGGGTACCTCAATGCAACGGTCAGTTCGGCGAAATAGTCGCTCAAGCGGCTAGAATTGCCTGCGTGAGCATTGCCGTGCTGTCCATCATCAGCATTCGTATCGTATGGCAGTGCGCTTGTGCAAGGCTCTGCTGGGGTACATCGTTCCAATGGTAGTTTGGCGAAGTAGTCCCTCAAACAGCTAGAATTGCCTGCTGCTGTACTGCTCATCACCAGCATTCGTATCGTCTGCCTATGTACTTCTGCACGGCCAATGCGTAGTTTAGCATGAAAGGGCACGTCGAGAGCTTTCACCTGACATGTCGATTCGGATTACCACTCTACGACGTAAAGCGGGCCGATTGTCCTGTTGCTGTTGCAGAGCGGGCCGATTGTCCTGTTGCAAGATCTGTCCTGTTGCAAGGTCTGTTCTGTCGAAAGATCTGTCCTGTTGAAAGATCTATCCTGTTGCAAGATTTGTCCTGTTGCAAGATCTGTCCTGTTGCAAGATTTGTCCTGTTGCAAAATCTGTCCTGTTGCAAGGTCTGTCCTGTTGCAAAATCTGTCCTGTTGCAAAATCTGTCCTGTTGCAAAGTCGGTCCTGTTGCAAAATCTGTCCTGTTGCAAGATCTGTCCTGTTGCAGAAGGTCTGTCCTGTTGCGAGCCAATGGCGCTCGTCTCCTCGCGCGACCATCCTGTTGCAACGTCTGTACTGTTGCAACATTTGTCCTGTGCTGGTCGCCTCGCCCGACGATCCTGTTGCAACGTCTGTACTGTTGCAACATTTGTCCTGTTGCAGAAAGTCTGTCCTGTTGCAAGCATCACGGACTGCCTGGCGAACGCGCCGTACAAAGCGGCGCGCAAAAGAAATGCTAGAGAGCGGGCCGATTGTCCTGTTGCAAGATCTGTCCTGTTGCAAGCGAAATAGTCGCTGAAGCGGCTAGAATTGCCTGCGCGAGCGTTGTCGTACTATTCGGCTCTGTTGCAATTGCGCATTGCTAGCCTCTCTGTTGTACCGCGCACTGCCGCACCGTTCGCCTTTGCAAGACTCTGCTACAGTGCATTGCCGTACTGTTCAGGCAGTGCCTGCGTTGAACGCAGGCAGCAACAGGCGGCGCTGGCCGCGCAGCGATTGATTGCCGCCGCTGGCGTCCCGCTGGCGTCTAGGCGCGCGCGTGCTGAAGCTTCGCGTGGCGAAGTGCTAGCGAGGCAAGCGCATGCTGAAGCGTCGCGTGGCGAAGTGCTAGGGAGGCAAGCGTACTCGGACGGACGGACAGACAAAACACCTAGCTGGCATAGTAATGTAGACTAGAGCCTTTAGCCCGTAGGAGAATCTCTATGGTCAATAGTGTACGGCTAATCTGCAGAGCATGAAGGAGATAATGCAATCATCAAATTCAGTGCACTGCAGGACACTACAGTTAGATCTCAGGTCGTTAGACCCTGTGCCATTTTCAGTGCCTATGTTTAGGATCTCTCCAGCTCCCGTGCCTGTAAATACACAATAGATGCTTGGGTTTAGCCCGTAGTCACTTGGGTTTTGCTCGTAGAACACTTCAGATAGATCTAAAGACATTTGACATTGTGCGCCTGCCAGTCCCTACATTTAGGTGCGCGACAGCTCTCGTGCCTGTGAATACACAATAGACGCTTGGGTTTAGCCCATAGACATTTGGGTTTAGCCCGTAGGAGATTTCAGATAGATCTAAAGACATTTGACACTGTGCCCCTGCCAGTGCCTGCATTTATGCTCGCACCAGCTCCCGTGCCTGTGAATACACAATAGACGCTTGGGTTTAGCCCATAGACATTTGGGTTTAGCCCATAGGAGATTTCAGATAGATCTAAAGACATTTGACACTGTGCCCCTGCCAGTGCCTGCATTTATGCTCGCACCAGCTCCCGTGCCTGCAAATACACAATAGATAGTTGGGTTTAGCCCGTAGACATTTGGGTTTAGCCCGTAGAAGATTTCAGATAGATCTAAAGACATTTGAAGCACTTTTGTCGCGAAATCAAACGCCAATTACATCGTCAAACGCCAATTTGGAATTTAGTCATTGGTCAAAGTTCTAAAAGCAAAGATGCAAAACCGCGTGTTCTGACGGTCAGTTTAAGCTATAGATCGTCGCGATCCGTCAACTGTAGCGAGCGCTAGAGCGCTCACAGACAAACAATCAAACAAACAGACAGACGGACAGAGTTAGTGCCTGCATTTATGCTCGCACCAGCTCCCGTGCCTGCAAATACACAATAGATAGTTGGGTTTAGCCCGTAGACATTTGGGTTTAGCCCGTAGAAGATTTCAGATAGATCTAAAGACATATGACATAGATCCAAAGCAGTTTGATGCTGTGCCCCTGCCAGTGCATGCAGTGCCTGCGAATACACTTTGGAGTCTCACAACGACAACTCTTTAGTGAGTGGTGACACTGTAAATGTAACGCACTACGATTTGAAGTTGATGCGCAGTGCGCGCGTCATTGCCGCCGTGGCCGCCATTTGAATCATCATGGTTTAGCAGACTTCTGCACCTCACAGTCGAAATTGTCGAAATTTTGTGGAATTTAGACTTTGGTTAAAGTTCTAAATGCAAACATGCAAAATCGCGTGTTCTGACGGTCAGTTTAAGCTATAGATCATCGCGATCCGTCAACTGTAGCAAGCGGTAGAGCGCTTACAGACTGACAAACAAACAAACAAACAAACAGACGGACAGACTTAGGCCGCTTAGTAATATGGACTAGTGCCTTTAGCCCATA
>JASAMZ010007835.1:0-19739 GCA_030248115.1 Linhomoeus sp. GSCO2_2 | reverse complement strand
CCCCCCCCCCCTAGCGGAGGACCACTGACGAAACGCGAGTAGGTGTTTTCTACCACTGCAGCACTCAAACAACGTAACGTATGTGTCGTAGGCCTTTGTGGTACCCAGGCTTTTATGACACCATAGTACTACGAGTCGGAGGTACCATAAAAGCCGAGGCCTATTTGATACCGCCTTCGCTCGCTCTCTCCAAATCAGATAAGACCGTCCGCTCGCGGCATTAACCCTTTGCGCATTGCGCGTCGCTTTGCGCGTCATCATTTCGATCACATCTGATGCAGCGTGAGGTTTGTTCTCGCTTTACTAACAGCCATTGTGTGTAACGGTGGTACGGAAAGTCCGGGGTTCGCGAAATGCCGAAGGTGCGTAGCCCTGAGGATGAAGCAGAGTACGCCATTTGGAAGAGAGTCTTGGAAGTCGACGTTGGCAAAGCAGTTGAAGGAACAACAAAAAATTTTCGAAGCCGAATTCGCAGAGACTTTGGACTGTGCCCAGTGAACGGAATTATTGTTCACAAGTCAACTGGAAAGCCCGTTCTGGTCCCCGCCAAGCTTCCAGAATTGTTGCTGCAACACCACGACAAAGCCAACCATCTTGGAGCATTGCTTTCGTGTGGCCAACCATCTTGGAGCTTTGCCTGTGTGTCAAAGAGCGCCGTGCGGAAGTGCTTTGACTGCGCTGTTTGCCGAGTAAGTTTGTAGTGTGCTAGTGATCGTTTGCAAGCCTTCCTTCACCTACAAGTCAAAAACAATGGTTTAGGCCAAACGTTCAATCGCAAAAGCTCCAGTTGGCAAGTGATCACAGCCAAAGCAGTGTGGGAAAGAGTGGGGATCGACCTGATTGATCTGAGTCCGCACGAGTATGACGGCTTCAAGTGGATTTTCCACGAAAGGATCATCTCTCCAAATTCTGTTACGCCACTCCGCTGAAGACGAAAGCTGCTGAAGAAGTCGCCTCTGCAATTAGGCAAATGTTGCTCTTGTATGGACCCTGCCTGCCCGGCAAATGAGATTCTTCTTGGGCCTCCACCAACAACTGCCGCGTCGTCAACCATTTCCCTTGACGCAGGGCAATCAGCTAGGGTGGAGCGCTGCTCCATGCATTTGCTGCTACGCAATAGGGATGGAGATCGGCCAGAACAAGTGGCTTTAGCTGCCAAGCTGGATCTGCGCTCCTTCGGTGGCAAGAAGATCGCAAAAGATCTTTGAGGTTTTTCTCATCTGTACAATTAGCATTGACAACGGACAAGGTCTG
Organism: Linhomoeus sp. GSCO2_2; assembly: GCA_030248115.1. Taxonomy (NCBI): domain Eukaryota; kingdom Metazoa; phylum Nematoda; class Chromadorea; order Monhysterida; family Linhomoeidae; genus Linhomoeus; species Linhomoeus sp. GSCO2_2. The sequence goes on along the minus strand of JASAMZ010007835.1, from coordinate 18,485 downwards.
CAATTTTCTCTTAGGTGCGCGAGACGCTTCAGCCTGACGTGCCCACCATTGGAGAGCGGTTAGTGTGGGCCAGGTCGGCAGCACCTCATCTGAGCACCACAATTGAAGAGACCATGTTTCGCCGACGACGACGGCGCCGATTGAGCGTCGAAAGCTCAACCAAAGTTTCTTGCGCAGAGCACGCCATCCACAAATACTCATGATCACGTATAGTCATTTAGCTACAGTACTCTTTTGATGTTCATTTTATTGTGCCGGCAAGCTACAGTATCCTTCCCGCGTCCATTTTGTCCTGTCCGGCTACCGTAGTCCTGCCGCGTCTGCCGGTATCGCCGATCCCGTGGCGGGAAACCTGGATTAAGGTAAACAAAAACATTTCTGCACCTGGCGGGGTTTGAACCCGCGACCTCCTACATACGGAGTCCGACGTGAGATCCACTAGGCCATAAGGCCATTTGTGAACACATTTGTTCTCCTGAATGGGACAGCTGGCGTTGGAGAAGCAGTGATGTTGGGATCACAAAGGAAGTTGATTCACGACCGCGTTGCCTTATTCGAAGCCTATTTCGCGATGATTTTAACTTGACACTATAGGCAGAGTCAAACATCATCGTTTTGCAACGTGCGCAATGTGGCCGTTCATTTCGCCGCGCCACAACGCGACGAGCATAGTTTACACTAAACTGTGCCGACGTCGCGCCTGTAGCGGGTTGCGCAGCAAAGGTGTGCGCGCGTCGCAAAAGTGAGACAGTTGCCTGCAACTTGAAAAGAAGAACAACACAACAGACGCGCTGCAGTTCACAATAGCGTTTGAATATTTGAATTTGCCGCGCAAACCTATAACAAATCGGGGTTACGCGTCGCGTGGCCAATCAGCGTCAACTAGGCTCTGCGGGTGACGAGACGCAACCAATCAGTGATAAATTCAAACGGCACCCCGTAGCGCTTGAGAAGTTCACTGGTCTCGTCCTCGGTTTAGCGGTCATTCTCTGTATTGCTCTTTGGAAGTCGGAAGTGGTGGGAAAGTGGCTACCAACCAAGACTCACAGTCCTGCAGATCGCTGTCTCGCGTCACTCCCTGGACCGAAATCTGAGCGAGTGTTGGTACAAGTAGTAAGTACATCACTTCAATGGGGCGGATGGTCAAGTTGTCCAAAGCCGTCTCGTTTGAGATTCGATCGAGAAAGAAGCTGAAAGTATTATTTCTACGCGCTGTCTTCTCAGAATCGCGTTGGCCGTACTACTGTGCGCCCGCGTTCTCTCGCGGCGAAATCGAAGGCAGAAGGCAAGTCGACGCAGGTGGAGAAGAGCCTCTTCGAGCAGCGCAACAGGGGTTTGACTGCGACGGCGGCGGCGGCGGCGCCAAATGGTGGCGCGATGGTAGCGACCACGACGGTGAAAACAAGTCCCAGAAAGTGGAAGATTTGTCGCGGTGGTATCCCAAGCCAAACGGAGGCGGCGCCGCCATCCTACGCCTTTTGGGTAACTGATTGTTTCTACGACATGTACAGTAGAGTAGGTGGAAATTAATTCTTTTCGCCCATCCTCACCGCTTTGCCTGCGCATCGTGGGTGGGTGGAGGGGAATAGAACCAGCACTATCCTCTCTACTAATCTCCGAATCTCTGTTTGTTTGTCTGTCTGTTACCACGATAACTCTGGACAGCGGCGACGGATCCCGGACATGTATACGTTTTCTGAACCGCCTTCCGCCGGGCACCATCTGGCCGAAGTTTGGTCTTGGGCCGCCGCCTAAATTCGGTCGAAATTCCGAAAATATCGTCTGCGCGGCACATTTTTGGCGCTAACTGCCGACTGCGGCGGCGGATCGCGACGAGCCGTGCATCAACGGAACCGCCGTTCGACGCTGCACCATCTGGCCAAGTTTGGTCTTTGGCCGCCGCCTAAATCGTCCGAAATTCGCGATATTCGGGCAAATTTCGGCGGTTTTCGGAAGAACATTCTTCGCAACAACGATTACAATTCTGCCATAGTAGGGCTTGCTTCGCTGTGAGACACAACTTGCGCACCATTTGCTTTACACACTGTCAAAGGACCGTCATAGGCGTTCGGAACAGCTTTTACGGTTCGCTGTGAGACCCAACTTGATAACAATATGCTTTACACACTGTCGAAGCACCGTCAACACGGGGTTTCGTCTTCTGACCAGTCACGGTAGAACGTCGCACGAGTCACGGGCACAGGCGAAGTGCAAAACGTCGGTTTGTCTTCTGACCAAGAACGGCGCACGAGTGACGGGCACAGGCGAAGCGCAAAACGTCGGTTTGTCAGGTGCCACTGTCACGGGCGGTCTCTTTGCTGATTATGGAGAGAGGCGCAGTTGGCGCAAAGCGACATCGAGACCGGCGACCTCCAACCTTTGACAGAAGCTGCAGCGCGTCAGCTGCGCGAGATCGATCTCTGAAGCTGCAGCACGTCAGTTGCGCGACATCGGTCTCTGAAGCTGCAGCGCGTCAGCTGCGCGACATCGGTCTCTGAAGCTGCAGCACATCAGTTGCGCGACATCGGTCTCTGAAGCTGCAGCGCGTCAGCTGCGCGACATCGGTCTCTGAAGCTGCAGCGCGTCAGCTGCGTGACATCGGTCTCTGAAGCTGCAGCACGTCAGTTGCGCGACATCGGTCTCTGAAGCTGCAGCGCGTCAGCTGCGCGACATCGGTCTCTGAAGCTGCAGCACGTCAGTTGCGCGACATCGGTCTCTGAAGCTGCAGCACGTCAGTTGCGCGACATCGGTCTCTGAAGCTGCAGCGCGTCAGTTGCGCGACATCGGTCTCTGAAGCTGCAGCGCGTCAGCTGCGCGACATCGGTCTCTGAAGCTGCAGCACGTCAGTTGCGCGACATCGGTCTCTGAAGCTGCAGCACGTCAGTTGCGCGACATCGGTCTCTGAAGCTGCAGCACGTCAGTTGCGCGACATCGGTCTCTGAAGCTGCAGCACGTCAGTTGCGCGACATCGGTCTCTGAAGCTGCAGCACGTCAGTTGCGCGACATCGGTCTCTGAAGCTGCAGCGCGTCAGCTGCGCGACATCGGTCTCTGAAGCTGCAGCACGTCAGTTGCGCGACATCGGTCTCTGAAGCTGCAGCGCGTCAGCTGCGCGACATCGGTCTCTGAAGCTGCAGCACGTCAGTTGCGCGACATCGGTCTCTGAAGCTGCAGCACGTCAGTTGCGCGACATCGATCTCTGAAGCTGCAGCGCGTCAGCTGCGCGACATCGGTCTCTGAAGCTGCAGCACGTCAGTTGCGCGACATCGGTCTTTGAAGCTGCAGCGCGTCAGCTGCGCGACATCGGTCTCTGAAGCTGCAGCACGTCAGCTGCGCGACATCGGTCTCTGAAGCTGCAGCACGTCGGCTGCGCGACATCGGTCTCTGAAGCTGAAGCGCGTCAGCTGCGCGACATCGCTCTCTGAAGCTGCAATGCGGTATCGACGGGCTATAGAGTCTAGTCCTCTCTAGTAATCGCGCGCTGTCTGTCAGTCTGTCTGTCTGTCTGTCTGTGTGTGTGTCTTTGAACACGATAACTCTCGACCGCGACCAAGGATCTTGGACATCTATACATTTTCGGAACCGTCTTCGGACGGAGAAGAACTTCTCCTATATCCCGTCTTCGGCCGCCGCCTAAATTCGGTCGAAATTCCGAAAATATCGTCTGCGCGGCACATTTTTTGCGCTAACTGCCGACTGCGGCGGAGGATCGCGACGAGCCGTGCATCAACGGAACCGCCATTCGACGCTGCACCATCTGGCCAAGTTTGGTCTTTGGCCGCCGCCTAAATCGTCCGAAATTCGCGATATTCGGGCAAATTTCGGCCTTTTCGGAAGAACATTCTTCGCAACAACGATTGCGATTCTGCCATAGGCGTAGTAGGGCTTGCTTCGCTGTGAGACCCAACTTGCGCACCATTTGCTTTACACACTGTCAAAGCACCGTCAACACGGGGTTTCCTTTCGTCTTCTGACCAAGAAGGGCGCACGAGTCACGGGCACAGGCGAAGCGCAAAACGTCGGTTTGTCTTCTGACCAAGAACGGCGCACGAGTCACGGGCACAGGTGAAGCGCAAAACGTCGGTTTGTCAGGCGCCACTGTCACGAGCGGTCTCTTTGCTGATTATGGAGAGAGGCGCAGTTGGCGCGTCATCCAACCATTGAGAGAAGCACCCGGCGGCATCCAACCATTGAGAGAAGCTGCAGCGCGTCAGGTGCGTGACCTCGGTGTTTGAAGCTGCAGCGCGTCAGCTGCGCGAAATCGATCTCTGGAGCTGCAGCGCGTCAGCTGCGCCACATCGGTCTCTGAAGCTGCAGCACGTCACCTGCGCGACATCGGTCTCTGAAGCTGCAGCACGTCAGCTGCGCGACATCGGTCTCTGAAGCTGAAGCGCGTCAGCTGCGCGACATCGGTCTCTGAAGCTGCAATGCGGTATCGACGGGCTATAGAGTCTAGTCCTCTATACTAATCGCGCGCTGTCTGTCAGTCTGTGTGTCTTTGAACACGATAACTCTCGACCGCGGCCAAGGATCCCGGACATCTATACATTTTCGGAACCGTCTTCGGACGGGGAAGAACTTCTCCTATATCTCGTCTTCGGCCACCGCCTAAATTCGGTCGAAATTCCGAAAATATCGTTTTTTGGCACATTTTTGGCGCTAACTGCCGACTGCGCCGGCGGATCGCGACGAGCCGTGCATCAACGGAACCGCCGTTCGACGTTGCACCTGGTCTTTGGCCGCCGCCTAAATCGTCCGAAATTCGCGATATTCGGGCAAGTTTCGGCCGTTTTCGGAAGAACATTCTACGCAACAACGATTACGATTCTGCCATAGGCGGCTTGCTTCGCTGTGAGACCCAACTTGCGCACCATTTGCTTTACACACTGTCAAAGCACCGTCAACACGGGGTTTGTCTTCTGACCAAGAACGGAGCACGAGTCGCGGGCACAGGGGGGGGGGGGGGGGGTAAGCCCTCCCCCCCCCCCTACCCGAAAGTGTACCCCCCCCCCCCATGCCCCCCCAGGTACCCCCCTCCCACCTTCCCCAAAAGACCCCCCCTAGAATTTCAAAAATTTTCGCCTGCGGCCCTTAACAAGCTGTGTGTGTAAAAAGTTCAACCTACACTTTGTGTCTGTCAAATGTTGGTGAACAGTATAGTGAACTTTGTACACATCGTTAGCCGCATCTGGAGAAAGTGTCCTGAGAATGTGTACCTTAATGCCAAGTGCAGCTATCCCCACGATACGGTTGTCTGTACAGCTGATCTGAAGCTCAGTGATATCGCCGCGTTCGCTATATGTTATCGGCATGATACGACGCCGTTTATCTGATGTTTCCTAACTGTGTGAAAACGTCACATCCAACAACAAGGGAAACGTGCAGGAGAGCCTGCAGTGAAGCACTCCGACCAGAACGGGAGAAAGCAGACCGCCACTCACTTATCATGAGAAATGAGGCCGATTTCCGCCCAAAGATCCTCCACAAATTCCGCCGGCGCGCGAGTTTCAGAGTACGCATATTCCCTCCACCTACAAGGACCGGCCGGCGCGCAGCAGAACTCCACTGAAATCTTGTAGACCAGGCCGAATTGAGCCCAAAAAGCACCACGGCACCTAAGATTCGGGGCTGCGCCAATCGCAGACTCGCCTTGCCATTTTGGACGGGAAGAATTGACAATTCATGCGCAAATGCTCACTTTACCACGCCGTCTTTCCGCACTGCATTTCCTTCAATTCAGAAGTTTGAATGCGCGCGACAAATTGAAGTTACAACATAGTTTGAGGAGAGTACGGTAGAAGTTGCATTTAAATTTGAATTTCGGCATTGGGAAAGTGGCTGTTTGATCGCAAAATCGACACAAAATGGAGAAACCAATAGCGAATTGGCGTTCCTCGCCGCGAAATACCCTGGAATCGACACTTCAACCGTACAATCACCACACTTTCAGTTTCGTCGACGTAGGGCTACGGTAGGTCGATTTTCGACCAAAACTCGCCAATCTTGATCCGAAACGCCAAAATAACGCCAGATTCGGCATCAGCGACCTCGAAAGCACCGGGATCGACTCCAACATTGATTTTGACCACCCGGTGGAAATTCGAATTTTGGACGCGGCCGGGGTACGGTAGCCGAAAAAATATTTTTGATAATCGATTCCGGATCAGTTTTCAACGGGGAATCGCGTGGTGTAGTCCATTTGGCCATAAATCGTCGCAATCGGGCGCTAAAACGGCCGAAAGTCGAAAATTGGAATTTTCGACCCCCGACGGAGACCCGTTGCCAAATCAGAACTCAAGATTTCAGCGGCGGATTTCAGATATTTTGGTCTTAAACGGAAGAGAACATGATAATCTTGCCGATTGGAGATATCTGGCCGGATCCAACAACTCCCTGATTTACTAGGATTTTTTAAAGGCAAATTTTTGTCCAAAAACCACTTTCGGCTACCGTAACCCGAGAACGCGTCGGCCGATTGGCTCTGGATTTTTTTCCCCTGTTCGTCTCGTCGAGGGCAATAACATATCCAAAGGGCGTCACAATTGGCCCACTATTCCAGAAATTCCAGCTGGGTGAACACCCTCCCAGTAAGTAAAAATTCAAATTTTTGAATTTTTCTCAAAATTTTTCCACTACGCGAAAAAGACGAAGGCCCGAGCACCCCTACTATCCCTCGAGAGCTATCGATTAAAAAAAACCCCGTCCAAATCGGATGAGAAATGAGGCACGAAAGTGAGTGGCGAAAGTTTTGATCGGTGTCAGCTCCACTATAGCACTCCGCCCCTTTTGGGGTCGGAGTGCTAAAAAAACTTGCCGAAAGTTTGGTGCGAGCGAATTCCTGTGTTCAGCATACGCATTTCTGTTTCTGAGTGCACATTCATCATTATCATCAATAAACAGCTGTTCTGGAGATCAGACGAAAATCTCGATTTTGACATTTATTTAAAACTTTAATTCTAAATATCTCGAAATTGGAATTTATTAAAAATGTAAACCTATGTCACAAATTCTTATTGACATACGGCCTTACCATTTCCGCGTTCAAATTCGTAAAAAAACAGCGTTCTATTTTTGTTGATTTATGAAACTTTGAAAAATAATCACGTATTTCTATTAAATTCCATATTTGCAAAAAATTTCTCTTGCATTACAAATTATCCGCAGTCCATGCTCCTTCCATTTCTGAAGAAATTTCGCCGCTATATCATCAGGTGAAAAAGTCGATTTTTGACATTTCCATATTTTGATTGAAAATATCTCAAAATAGCAATCTTTAAAAACTGCAAAACTACGTCACAAATCTTTATTGGCATACGACCTTTCCATTTCTGCATTCACATTCGTCAATAAACGACGTTGTATTTTAGTCAATTTATGCAATTTTGACAAATAATCGCGTATTTCTATTAAATTCCACATTTGCAAAAAATTTCTTTTGTGTTACAAATTATCCACGGTCCATGCTCCTTCCATTTCTGAAGAAATTTCGCGGCTAGCGCTTCAGACGAAAAAGTCGATTTTCGACATTTTCGAATTTTAATTGCGAATATCTCGAAATTGCAATTTTTAAAAACTGCAGAACTATGTCACAAATCTTTATTGGCATACGACCTTTTCATTTCTGCATTCACATTCGTCAATAAACGACGTTGTATTTTAGTCAATTTCTGCAATTTTGACAAATAATCGCGTATTTCTATTAAATTCCACATTTGCAAAAAATTTCTTTTGTGTTACAAATTATCCGCGGTCCATACTCCTTCCATTTCTGAAGAAATTTCGCGGCTAGCGCATCAGACAAAAAAGTCGATTTTCGACATTTTCGAATTTTAATTGCGAATATCTCGAAAATGCGAAATTAGCAACACAAACGGACACCGGATCCGTACTCAGCGACCTCGACTCTACTTGACCACACATGTCACATATTTTACTTCGGTGCCACGGACGGACGGACGGACGGACACACAGACATTGTCATCCGTATATATACACCTCGCCGCGCTGAGGCGCGGCGAAACAAGCTGTGTGTGTAAAAAGTTCAACCTATACTTTGTGTCTGTCAAATGTTGGTGAACAGTATAGTGAACTTTGTACACGTCGTTAGCCGCATCTGGAGAAGTGTCTTGAGAACTTGTACCTCAATGCCAAGTGCAGCTATCCCCACGATACGGTTGTCTGTACAGCTGATCTGAAGCTCAGTGATATCGCCGCGTTCGCTATATGTTATCGGCATGATACGACGCCGATTATCTGATGTTTCCTACCTGTGTGAAAACGCCACATCCAACAAAAAGCTTGCCAAAAGTTTGGTGCGAGCGAATTCCTGTGTTCAGCATACGCATTTCTGTTTCGGAGTGCACATTCATCGTTATCATCAATAAACAGCTGTTCTGGCCATTAGACGAAAATCTCGATTTTGACATTTATTTAAAATTTTAATTCAATTATCTCGAAATTGGAATTTATTGATAATGTAAACCTATGTCACAAATTCTTATTGGCATACGGCCTTACTATTTCCGCGTTCAAATTCGTCAAAAACGACGTTCTATTTTTGTTGATTTATGGAATTTTGAAAAATAATCACGTATTTCTGTTAAATTCCATATTTGCAAAAAAATTCTCTTGCATTACAAATTATCCGCAGTCCATGCTCCTTCCATTTCTGAAGAAATTTCGCCGCTATATCATCAGGTGAAAAAGTCGATTTTCGACATTTTCATATTTGGAATGAAAATATCTCGAAATTGCAATTTTAAAAAACTGCGAAACTATGTCACAAATCCTTATTGGCATACGACCTTTCCATTTCTGCATTCAAATTTGTCAATAAACGACGTTGTATTTTAGTCAATTTATGCAATTTTGACAAATAATCGCGTATTTCTATTAAATTCCACATTTGCAAAAAATTTCTTTTGTGGTACAAATTATCCGCGGTCCATGCTCCTTCCATTTCTGAAGAAATTTCGCGGTTAGCGCATCAGACGAAAAAGTCGATTTTCGACATTTTAGAATTTTAATTGCGAATATCTCGAAAATGCGAAATTAGCAACACAAACGGACACCGGATCCGTACTCAGCGACCTCGACTCTACTTGACCACATATGTCACCTATTTTACTTCGGTGCCACGGACGGACGGACGGACGGACGGACACACAGACAGACAGACAGACAGACATTGTCATCCGTATATATACACCTCGCCGCGCTGAGGCGCGGCGAAAAAATGGCAAAAATTTCGCCTGCGGCGCTTGAAAATAGCAAAATTTTTGCCTGCGGCGCTATATTTTGGACATTTTTGACCAAAATTAAGCGATTTTTAGCATTTTTTGGCCTATTTTTGCAAAATTTTCTTGCTTTTTGTACTTTTTTAGCAAAATTTTTAGGTTATTCGACCCCCCCCCCCCCCTCCAGGGGCCTCAGACCCCCCCCCCCCTTGAGGGGGTCCTATACCCCCCCCCCCGACCCCCCCCCCCCCCCCCTGGCCGGTTGGCGCTTACCGTATGGCGTTCGGTAATGGTGTGTACTCGTTCAGTAATTTGGTGTGGACTCGTTCAGTAATTTGGTGTGGACTCGTTCAGTAATTTGGCGTGGACTCGTTCAGTAATTTGGTGTGGACTCGTTCAGTGTCATTTGGAGTGGACTCGTTCAGTAATTTGGTGTGGACTCGTTCAGTAATTTGGTGTGGACTCGTTCAGTAATTTGGTGTGGACTCGTTCAGTAATTTGGTGTGGACTCGTTCAGTAATTTGGTGTGGACTCGTTCAGTAAGTTGGTGTGGACTCGTTCAGTGTCATTTGGAGTGGACTCGTTCAGAACCCACCGTGTTTGGGATGTACCTTACAGGTACCATAAACCAACCATACCACAAGTCATTATTCGGCTGTACTGTTATAAAATACATACAACTGAAAGCAGCGCCGAAACATGTTACTGACAAACCTCGTCTAGGTTCTGGAAGAGCAATTCCCATCATTTCTGGTGACAGCCTCGTTTACAGCCATTATCTTAACAGGAAGAAGCGTAGCTTGCTCGTTGTGGGGTTGTAGGCTGGCTGACACATCCGCTTCGCTCGTTTACACAAAATTCAATTGGATCGTTATTGGGCGGCCGCTAAAATCAATACGCTCTTGGCTTCTTTCGAAGGGACAGCCCTATCCTCCCAAGAGTGTCGTTTCTCCTAGTAGGTAGTCATAGCAAGATTCTGGAGACTAGGAGCTAATTTTCCAAGAGATGCCAACCGGTCGCAGAAGTCTGCGAGACGGAAAGTTTGTCTGGGTGGCGTTCAATCGAAACGATCCGAAGTACAAGTGTTGCAGAGGAAGGATGCACGCCAAGGTTAACACAGAACTCTCCTCCTGCTATTGTTTCCCATCAGTCTTCAAGTTTTATTTGTGACAATGACAAGTTGCTGCGTTTTCACTTCAGATCCCAACGCTACTCATGAGTGCTGTTCACCTGGTGCTGTTGGTGATTCAATGGCCCACATTCATTGCTCTCAACGCGACAAGACTAGAGAGGCAACGTGACACTTTCATAGTGGACAAACATGTCAAGTACAACCATGCCTAACCTTGTCTTTTCAGAAAAGATTCAGAGCTGATTTGGTCATCGGTCGTGTTTCTGCTTGGAGTAACGACGATTGTTTGCCTCATCGTTGGTTTAAAGAAAGGCAATGCGGCTTTTATGATACCATACATGATATTTCATGTGAGTCAAGCCCTCCAATCAATGCTAAACTGTCTTGTTCACATTGAAAACTGGCTTTAGTCAATGGCCGTTATCATCTTGCTGCTGTTGGCTGCAGTACAACTGAGCACAGCGTTTGTTGGAGCAATTATTCTCATCAGTCAACCCAACAGGCGTTTGAAGTTTTACGAGCCAGCTAGCAAAGGTGGAAGTCACAGAATTGCGTAGTCAGACTCTAAAACTAACATCTATTTGCCTCAGATGTGGTGTACAACTGCTTGGCCTATGGCATTCTGGCTGCTGTCTCTGCTGGAGTTGAAGTCTGGCTGTTGGATGTGACTAGACGGTGCTACCACTACGTGAGGGATAAGCCACGCTTCAGCCTCACCAACGACAACAACAACGATTTGTCATTGTGGTCTGAGAGGGCGAAAGAGTACAACTGCTGCTGTGGTTGTGTCCATGTGATGGTGAGTGCTAGTTCCGAATTGGTTAGTAGTCTACCCACTATCCAGAATGCATCATCTGTGATCCCACACGTGTTTTGCCAGAGCGCTACCCTGACGATCGGAAGTCTGCGCTGCGCGCTCCAAGCCGTCACCTTTGTGGCACTGGTACCCTACGTGGCCATAACGGGCTGGAGGTGACCTATTATCGCCCAAAGGCAACCGTTAGTCCTCCAGTAAGCGCACAGTAGGACCACGACCAGTGAGACCATCCTGCGCTTATTAGAGGACAAACGGTACATACGGCGTTTCTAGTCATTTCAGTTGATCAAGGTCTGATGTTGCATTTCTCATTTAGAGCCGCTTGGCCAGCTCTACTATCCCTCATTTTCTTGGTGCCAGTCTTAGCGTCGTCTCTCTGCCTTCTCTATGGAGCACTTGGTGGAAATGGGAATTGGATGGTCCCTCACGTAATTCTTCAGGTGGGTCTACCGCTTGACCACAGGACTAGAAGACTCTATTATCCATTTCTCGTTTATCTATGTTTTGAGCTCTTTAATTTAGGCGATGACCGTAGCGCTGCTGATGTGTACTGCCATCCTCTCCATCATCTTTGGTTTCATTGGAGCGGCAGTGGTGGCATCGCTTGATTTTGAGGTCAAAGAGAAGTATGAAACGGACGGGCTCAACTTGTCGTCGACAGGTGTGATTAAATCAACGCCAAGAATGACTGAAGTTATACTTTTTCGTATGCATTCAGCCATCAGGATCATTGGAGTGTCATTGGGCGCTGTTCTGCTGACAGCTGCAATTTTGGAAGCCTGGTTTCTCAGCGCTGTAGTTGGATGCTTCTGGTACCTGAGGGACAGAAAGAAAATGAGGGAGCGTGGCGATTTGAGTGATTAGAAATTCACCGAGTTGGTACGACATAGAAAGTCGGCTATACACCACTGCGAAATAGATATGCTGGCTTAATCACCACAACAATTGCACTGATAACATACAGCACTGCTGGCTCTCAGAAGTGTGGGTGAATCAGTACACGATCGTGCCGAAATCCTTTCTCCTCTTGGGCAGCACAACATCCAACTCGTTTCACTGTACAATGGTTGGGCCCCAAACGCATCAGGCAGTAACCGTTTTCAAAGCGAAGCGTGTCGCAAGCGCTAGCAGGGAAGGGCCACAGCCGACCTGAGCAGGAAAGAAGGGGAATGTTCAACCCACTCACAGTTAAACTGTGCCGATGTCGCGCCTGGCTAGACTCAGCTGAGGCTCAGCGCGCTAACAACTTCAGGTTCGCAACCGAAAGGCGACTCGCGAGCGAGTTCTGAGTTGAAACGCTTTGATGAGTGAAACAGTTTAGAGCAGGCGAGAAGGGGCGGTAGACGCACAAAGTGAGTAGATCATCGCGATTACCTAGTGGCGACGGCAACGAAGCGCGAGTCGCCTGCATCATCGCTGGTTTGTCGCGAAAAGGTGATCGTTATCGCAACTTGGAAAGGGGAGCACACGACAGACGCGCACCAGTTAACGTTATGTTTACCACCGGAACATTTTGCGGATTATGATAATCGATTTGGCGGATTATGTCGATTTTGCGATCCGCTGGGCCAATTGGGCTAAAATTTGGACAGGAGTTCGGACTCGAGATGCCGATCACATATCAGAAGAGAAAATTCAAAAATTCCTTCGCGTTCGCGAGATACAAGATTAAATTTGACGTCAGACGATTCTGCAACTTTGACATCGCGCTGCAGTCGAACTCGTCGTCGTGCAAAGTTGCTGTAATTGAATAAAGTACTTACCTTTGTACCCTCTATTGCCACACCAAATTTCAGCTCATTCGGCTGTAATCCATGTTTGAAGAAATGGATAATTTCACCGATTTACAAAAATTGGATCGCAATCGATTGAGCTGAAATTTGGTGGGGTGATAGAGGGTACGAAGATAAGAACTTTATTCAATTACAGCAACTTCGCACGACGTCGCGTTCGACTTCAGCGCAATGTCAAAGTTGCCGAAATCGTCTAAATCGCCCAATCTCGCGAACGCGAAGGAATTTTTGAATTTTCTCTTCTGGTATGTGATCGACATCTCGAGTCCGAACTCCTGTCCAAATTTCAGCCCAATCGGTCCAGCGGATCGCAAAATCGACATAATCCGCCAAATCGATTATCATAATCCGCAAAATGTTCCGGTGGTAAACATAACGTTAATAACAGCGTTTGAACATTTGAATTAGGCGCGCCCGCTTATAACAAATCCGAGTTTCGCGTTGCGTGGCCAATCAGCGTGAACTGTGCTAAGTGGGTGACGAGACGCAACCAACCAGCGACAAGTTCAAGCGGCACCCCGTAGCGCTTGAGAAGTTTGGCGCTACTCGCGTTTGTATTATTTGGTCATTTCTCTGTTGTGCTCTTTGGAAGTCGAAAGTGATAGGAAAAGTGGTCACCAAGCCTCATAACATAAGGTTGAATATGAATGTTCAGCGTCACTATGTGAACTGGAGCGAAAGATGAGCGAGTGTTGGTATCTTCACTGGGACGAATAGTCAAGTTCACTCAAGGAATAGAACCCAAGTGGAGAGGCGGCGAACCCCTCGGTCAGGGGTGACCATAGAAACTGATTTAGTTTCAGTTTCAGTTTCAGTATCAGTACCAGTTTTCATATTAGTTTCAGTTTTAGTTTGGCTGGTATTTTAGGGCGCTTTTAATTTAATTCAAGAGCGCTTAGAAAATATACATTGCGCTTTCAAAAATGAACATACCGCTTTTCTTTATAGCCTCCGGAACAAGCTGTGTGTGTAAAAAGTTCAACCTATAATTTGTGTCTGCCAAATCTTGGTGAACAGTGTAGTGAATTTTATTCGCATAATTAGCTGTATCCAGAGAAGGTATCTTGAAAACGTGCACCACAAATCAAGTGCAGCTATTACCACGATACGGTTGTCTGTACAGCTGATCTAAAGCTCAGTGATATCGCCGCGGTCGCTATATGGTATCGGCATGATACGACGCCGTTCATCTGAAGTTTTATGCCTGTGGGAATGCGCCACATGGAACAAAAAAAAACTTGCCAACTGTTTGGTGCAGTCGTTCTCTACCAGGAATTTTGTTTGGTGCACGTATTTCTGCGTTATGACGTTTTTGTCAATTTTTAGAATTTTAGCAAATTGTCGCGTATTTCTATAAAATTCTACAATTGCAAACAATTTCTTTTGTGTTACTAATTATCCGCGGTCTCTGCTCTTTCCATTTCTGTAGAAATTTCGCCGCTAGCTCATCAGGCGACAAAGTCGATTTTCGACATTTTCATATTTTAATTGGAAATATCTCTAAATTGCAATATTTCAAAACTGTAAAACCATGTCACAAATGCTCATTACCTTACGACCTTTCTATTTCTGCATTCACATTCGTCAATAAATGATGTTCTATTTTTGTCAATTTATGGAGAAATTCCACATTTGAATAAAATTTCTTTTGTGTTACAAATTGTCCACGGCCTATGCGCTTTCCATTTCTGAAGAAATTTCGCCGCTAGCTCATCGGGCGAAAAAATCGATTTTCGACATTTTCATATTTTGATTGTAAATATCTCCAAATGGCAATTTTTCAAAACTGAAAAACTGTGTCACAAATTCTTACTGACTTACGACTTTTCAATTTCTGCATTCACATTCGTCAATAAATGACGTTCTTTTTTGCCAATTTATGGAATTTTGACAAATAATCGCGTATTTCTATCAAATTCCACATTTGCAAAAAATTTCTTTTGTGTTACAAATTATCCGCAGTCTATGCTCTTTCCATTTCTGAAGAAATTTCGCCGCTACCTCATCAGGCGAAAAAGTCGATTTTCGACATTTTCATATTTTAATTGGAAATATCTCTAAATTGCAATATTTCAAAACTGTAAAACCATGTCACAAATGCTCATTACCTTACGACCTTTCAATTTCTGCATTCACATTTGTCAATAAATGACGTTCTATTTTTGTCAATTTATGAAATTTTGACAAATAATTGCGTATTTCTATGAAATTCCACATTTGCAAAAAATTTCTTTTGTGTTACAAATCATCCGCGGCCCATGCTCTTTCCATTTCTGAAGAAATTTCGCCGCTACCTCATCAGGCGAAAAAGTCGATTTTCGACATTTTCATATTTTAATTGGAAATATCTCGAAAATGCGAAATTAGCAACAGAAACGGACATCGGATCCGTACTCAGCGACCTCGACTCTACTTGATCACATATGTCGCATACTTTACTTCGATGCCACGAACGGACGGACGGACGGACGGACACACAGACAGACAGACATTGTCATCCGTATATATACACCTCGCCGCGCTGAGGCGCGGCGAAAAAATGACAACGCGCTTTTAAAAATGAACAATGCGCTTTTAAAAATGAACAATGCGCTTTTAAAAATGAACAATGCGCTTTTAACTTGAACATGCCGCTTTTGACAGCAGCTGGACCGAAAATTGCACAAACGGCTTTTAAATTGAACAAGCCGCTTTTAAAATTGAACAAACCGCTTTTAAACTGAACAAACCGCTTTTAATTTGAACAAACCGCTTTTAAAACGCCCTGCTGCGTCGCGCACGGCATTGTCGCAACGCGACGTCGACGCGAACCACCCAATTTGCTAGGGAAAGTTTGTCGGCGTGGCCATAGGCTAGTAGGCTTCAAAGTGCAAGTTGTTGCGAGCGCTAGCAGGGAAGGGGCACAGCCGGCCCAAGCAGGAGGTGAATTATATGGAGGAGTGTTTATTCCACTTACAGTTTGCACTAAAACTCGGTCGACGTCGCGCCTGGCGGGTCTCAACTGAGGCTTAGCGCGACCACCAACTTCAGGGCGCGCGGAGCGCGCCCTGAAGTCGGTCACCGGTCGCGTTAAGCCTAAGCTTCGACCCGCCAGACTGCGACGCCGACTGACTCTTGTGCAGTGTGGGCGCAGGGCGAGCCTAAGCATAGCCTGAATTCATAGGAATATTCTGTGTCCGAAAGAAATATAACTGAATTTAAAACGTAATTTAAAAAAGAATGTAATTTAAATGCATTGTAAATGCTCATTCGGGCATTTTCTGGACTTTTGCCCTTTGTCTCACAGCAGAAGAATTAAAAGCGCATTGTTCAAAATGAAAAGCGCATTGTTCCAAACGAAAAGCGCTTTGTTCAAAATGAAAAGCTGCTCCTATATATGCGTTCTTAAAAGCGCATTGTTCCAAACGAAAAGCGCAATGTTCTAAATGAAAAGCGCTTTGTTCAGAATGAAAAGCGGTGACAGTTAAAAGCGCATTCTTCTAAATAAAAAGCTGTAGTTACAAATTAAAAGCTGCAAATAATTGTCCCCTTTTAGTTTCAGTTTCAGTAAAGAATTTTTTTTGAGTTTCAGTTTCAGTTACTGAAACTAAGTTTCAGTATTAAGTACGCTGCTCGCGGCTGTAACGCGTACGTTAAATCTTGCATAGATGCATTGTTGCGTTGCTGATTAACATAAATAAAATGCATTCCAAGTTTTTCGTTATGGTCAATCAAACAAAGTGCCAAATCAACCAAACGTACGCCTCAAACACTAATACTGAAACTGAAACTAGTTTCAGTAGTGTGTACTGAAACTAGTTTCAGTATTGCACTAATACTGATTCCTTTTGTGGAGTTTCAGTTTCAGTTTCAATATGGCTGACCATTTTAGTTTCAGTTTCAGTTTCAGTATATTTATAGAAACTGAAACTGAAACTGAAACTAGTTTCAGTTTCTATGGTCACCCCTGCCCTCGGTCGACGCCAGCTGCTGCCCCTCCAGCCGCAGGACCCAGACGCTCGGCAAACAGTGGTACCTGCTGCACTACCACCCGAAGTGAAAGCGGGGAGGGCATAGAGGGGGCGACTTTGGCATATGCCAGTACCGCCGGGGGGCGAAACTGGCATATGCCAAAACCGCCGGCGGGCGGTTCTGGCATGGGGGCGGTTTTGGCATGTGACACCGGTACACCAATAGAAACAAAACTAGTTTCAGTTACAATCAGTTTGCCACAAGCAACGGTTCCTGAGGTGGCTTTCAAACAGTTGAAAAGTTCGTCACTTTAGTCCCTGCTGGGCGCGGGCCTTGTCGGCGCCGGCGCCTATCCGATCAAGCTGGGCTGGCAAAAACTCAAGCGGAAGATCGGGGGCGGCCGCAAGCCGTGGAAAGCTCGGGCGTCGCCGGCCACGTCTGCTGCAGCCGATGTGGAGTGGACAAAGAGGTTGAGGAGGAAATTGACTCTGGTGGAGATGTGTGGATGTCCGGCGAGCTCACTAAATCATAGATGAAGATACCGTCATCTGATCGGCGTATAGATTACCGTGGATGCTCTAATAAGCGCCCCGCCTTGAATTGGCCTCCCTCCAATAGTACCCTCCCCGCAAAGAGGGAGGTTGAATTATTAGGTAAGCTCCTCCCCCCCCCCCCCCCCCCCCCCCCCCCCCCCTTAAATTGTACCGCTACCTTGTGTGCTACATGTGTGCTATAGCCAATGTCTGGTCTAGGAAACTGGAAAGTGTCGCAAGTCGACCTCTGGCCACGCTGCTCCTCGCGAAGTCAAAGAAAATGGAGCACTTCTGGTATTTCACCGTCGGCATCGCGGTCGTTCTTCTCAGTCTGCTGGCGTCGGCCTTGCCCGTCTTCCCGCAGGAGAGCGACGTCGTCGTCGTTCTGCAGTGGGTTTCGACGACGACGACAATGATGATAAACAGTTCCGAGCGCAATAAGAGCCATTGTGTCGTTTGTTGTTTCAGTGGCAGTTAGTGTCAGGGCCCATTGGCGCCGCCACTTGCCTTCCTCAACTGTCGCTGCGAGACCACGGACACATAACATGTGCTGAAGCCTGGTTGTGACCGTAGGATGACGGCGCTCTCTCTGATTTCGAACTGTTTGATCGCATAATTCACTTCTAATGTAACAGATTTAGAAGAACTAAACGGAGGACGGGACAAAACAAGGCACTTTTGCCCACAGTAGGTTCGAGATGTATTGTTGGTGCAAATTCGAAACAAACAAGGAAGGAATTAAGTAGTGCAACAACCTCCACAGAGCTCAAAGCGTCCCATGCCAGAAATGGCCCTGCGAGCGCTGTGGCAGGGCACCCCCTCAAAAGTGTACATAAGTAAGGGGACGTCGACGGGTGGTTGATGCATAGTGACGGCGTTGTAAAAGCAAGAGAACACTCCGCCGTCTATTGGACTTCTGACCGACGAAAGGTGCAGACAGCAGCGGTGGTTACTGGGCGTCTAGTAGACAACGGGCGCGCATGTTCAACATAATGAGGGACCGAGTGATTTCACAGCGACTAAAA
>JASAMZ010007833.1:0-23960 GCA_030248115.1 Linhomoeus sp. GSCO2_2 | reverse complement strand
CACCAAAATTCCACGAGCAACACAGCCACATGCTGCGGCCTGTTTCGAACAACTTGTAACGGTCTTCAAAGAACAGAAGCCGGACGAGCAGCTAATTGCGCCGCTTGGTACGCTTGGCGACTTACTGCAGAATGAAGTGGGCGAACCATCCGTAGGGAGGCAGACGATAGAATAGCCAGGTGAGGAACACGTTCACGCAGTCGACTGTCCCCAAATAGCGA
This sequence comes from Linhomoeus sp. GSCO2_2, assembly GCA_030248115.1. Lineage (NCBI taxonomy): Eukaryota > Metazoa > Nematoda > Chromadorea > Monhysterida > Linhomoeidae > Linhomoeus > Linhomoeus sp. GSCO2_2. The sequence continues at coordinate 23,739 of JASAMZ010007833.1, read as the reverse complement.
CAGAGGGTGAAAAAGCTCGAGTTAAATGGGTGTTCCTGCCCAGTGTTGCCGCCGATTACAGGATGAGAACGCGCATGCAACTCCCCTTTTGAATAAGAAATTTCCGACTTGTCTAACTAAAGCACAAGGTTCTCATAAATTGCTCTTACTCGCGGCAACGTCGTGCAGCCTATACTTACACTAACTTAAATTCAAACCCATAACCCTAGGCAAATTTCGGCAACACTGTTGACCTTTCTCTTGACGATCAGCACAATCAGAAAGGACAAGTACAAAAGGAAGGATGGGACCACTGCAATCGTCAGTGCCAGATCCAAGGGCGTGAAAATCGAGCTGAATATTGCCATATCGAACTGAAGTTCCACTGCGGAAGTTCGTTCCAGGTATCTTTGTCATGTGCAAATCGCGAATCCGTTGGCAGACGAAAGGTGCCATTAGTGGCGGAAACCGCTGTTCACAGGCGGGACACCCTGTATTATCGCGTGGCAACGAGACGAAACTCTCGAGTCTGGTCGGCGGTAAATAGGCCTTCTTTTGTTCGGCCGCGGCTTGTTTGACGCATTTCCTGGTGCTGTCTTCGGGCGAAAAGAAAAATCCTAGTGCGTAGGTACCTAAAGTCTGTTCAAGAAAGGCAGAGACTGAAGGTTATTTGAGTTTGCAGACTTAGTGCTTCGGGAAACCCAAATGATTTATGCATCGTTGGATACCACTGTCGGAGTGTGTTGGCGCGGTGCGTGTTTTGCCATAATCACGGAACACGCACTGGTTTGGGGCGCACATGAAAAACTTGAGGTTTTGTATAGGGTGGGCGATTTTGATAATTTTTACACCAGTTATACCCCAAGGTGTCCTGTTATCACATTTCAAATTTCAGCAAAATCGGTTCACCACAGCGTTAGTTATGGCCTGCCGCGTACCCCCTGGGATGGCGTACCCAAAACGCCGTTACTTTTTCGCGTTACTCTGGGACCATTTTTTCCTCCACTTTTTAGCATGCTTTTGTGTCAATTTTGCTGAAAGCAGCAGCACCAGCCGGGACATCAGTCTACTTTATGCACTGCTTCCTTCTGCTTCCCAGTTATCGAAGACTGCTGAAAAGTGACCAATATATCACGCAATGATACAACTGCTATTTTCGCATACTCTGCATTCTGTTGTTAGTGCTTGGTCATGCATGCATCGTTGGATGTGTGGGGCCATCAGCACTCACTTCTACTACTGCTGTAAACATGATATACAAGCATCAGTGCTGCTATGCTACAAGCAGCGGCTACTTTCCCTACTGTTGTTATTGTGATATACTATTCGCCTGCCCTTACTAGTACCCTTCATCAACGCGCACAGAGGTTCCTGAAGAACCAGTTCTTTTAGCACAGTGCTGAAGTTCTTTTATCACAGTTGGAAGAGTGCTGCTTTGTGACCTGCTTTCAGGGTGGTTTCGAAGAGTTCAAAGAGTTCTGCTTGCAGAAGTGCTTTTGCTTTGGTCTTCGTAGTTTTGTGACAGCCAGTCTTTTGCCGATAATTATTCCAGTGCCATGGCGGAAGGCGGCAGTGGTGACGATCCCTTCTCAGCTGCAAAGGTGGTAGAGGAGTATTAAGTAGGTCTAAAACCACACCGCTTATTATTTCAGTTGTTCATGGATACACAATGCCACAGGTGGTGTATTCCCTAGCCACAGTAATGGTGTGGGTATGTGGAGCTGTAAAAGTCTCCACTCGATCACTGATTCCAAAGGAAATAATGATGGGAAATGCAGTAGACGAACACTATGAAAGCAGGGTACAGTCTACTTCAGACACAACAACTACCAGTGCATGACTCTCTGTGTGAAGCAAACCAGTCATGCTGCTGTACTCCATTCCTGATATTGGCACCACTGATCATCCGATAGAGACGCTGGATAAGAGATATGGCCATGCCCCTCAGCCAATTAAAATCTGCCATCCCGATATTATAGCGTACTATCAGCCCTTTATGCGGGCCATCAATGTTTGCGATTACCGAATAGCACTTGAAAGGCGCCGATATCGGTTGCAGAAGTGGTACATTTCTGGTTTCTGCTGGCTTCATCCAAACGTTGGAGGTGATTGAGCTAGTATAACCTTATTGTACCGTTGCTTACTATCTTAATTTCAGGTCGCTGTCAACAACACCTTGGTGCTACTGAGGGAGATGAGCCCAGAGAAGAGAATCACTGTGGCCCAACTGAAGTCAAAACTGGCTGAACAACCTGGCTAGTCTGAGCAGACTGAGAAAGTGCAGTGTGGTTGGAGACCTGTGGCAATAGCAGTTAAGAAGCACAAAGAGAAGCTGAACAGTGTTCGCCTCAATCACGACTTGTGTCACATCCCTGTGGGGGTGGCGGCAGCAGCGGGGCACTAGTGCATTGTTCATCACAAGTGTAAGGACTGATCCAATTACTGTAGCGCCTGCTGCAAATTCGTTTGTCGAGGGGAGTGTTGGAGTCGGTGGCATTACAAAGAAAAGTTAGAGCACGACAATAGTGAGGTAGAAAGTGACGATAAATGAGACGTTTCGTGGTGTAGACAGTGGCAAGTGGAGAGTTGCACTTCTAACGAGACCACAATGAATCCAAATAAGCGCCCCGGGGCTGTTAACCTGACGATCTAACCGGGGTGTTTTTGGCCGATCTAATATTCAAGTTTTTTGAACTGTAAGATCGGTCAGGCCTACAAACCTTACTAAAACTTTTGAAATTAGAACGGTCAAATCACCCTGGTTAGATCGTCAGGTTAATTGGAAAGTCTAATCTAAAGCCTTTTCGGCACTTCTATGCAATTCATAGCTTTTTTCGCCGCCCCCCAAGGCGGCGAGTATATATACGGACGCTATTGTCCGTTCGTGTGTCTGTGTGTGTGTGGGTGTCACAAAACTACACATGACGGTTAGTGCCACTCAATGGAGTCGAATGCGCTGAGTAACGTGCCGTTGTCCGTTTCTGTTGCTAATTTCCCTATTTCGAGATATTCACAATCAAAATACGAAAATGTCAAAAATGACACTTTTATTTACAAGTCGTATCGGCAAAGTTTTGCTGAAATGGAAAGGGCACAAGACGCAATGAATTTGTGACATAGTTTCGGATTTTGGAATTCACCCAAATTGGGGATATTTTCAAGGTTTTTGTCAAAGTTCCCAAATTTCAAACAATTCAAACAGCTTATATTTCAAAACTTCTTTGCACCGATGTATCGAGCGTAGTCTGCCAAGTATTTAGCAAATAGTTTCAGCAATTATAATTAACGAAGTTTAGGATATTTTTAAGGATTGTGTTAAAATCCCCAAAATTCGACAATTTCAAACAGCTTAAATTTCAAAATTTATTTTCACGGATGTGTCGAGCATAGTCTACCAAGTATTTATCAAATAGTTTCAGATTTTACAATTAACGAAATTAGGGATATTTTTCAAGATTATTAATTAGGGATACCTAAGCGATATGAAATTGTTAAATTTCATAATTTCTTTGCGCGAATGTATGGAACATAGTCTGCCAAGCATTTGACAAATAGCACTGCATGTTGTGTTTGGCGGTGACACTACACGTTGCGGGCAGTCCTAATGCAATCTCACCATGCCACGGCTAGTCATTCCTTCTCATAAGCGACATTTTAACAAACTCGCCAAAGACTGTGTAGTTTCCTCGTGTTCCCATTGTCGCAGGCAATTGGTGGGCCGAAAGTGCTTCATTATTTCATTATGCGATTATTTCGCTAAACCAAGCATTGGACGCAACGAGTGCTGATGATGAACAGTACAGCAATGCTCGCGCGGGCAATCCTAGCCGCTTGAGCGACTAATTCGCTAAACTACGCATGGGCCGTAAGTACATAAGTAGACGATACGAATGTTGATGATGAACAGTACAGCTCGCGCAGGCAATTCTAGCTGGTTGAGGGACTACTTTGCCAAACTAAGCATTGGAACGATGTACCCCAGCAGAGTCTTGCACAAGCACACTGCCATACGATACGAATGCTGATGATGGACAGCACGGCAATGCTCACGCAGGCAATTCTAGCCGCTTGAGCGACTTCGCCAAACTAACCATTGAAATGTGGTACCCCAGCAGCGCCTTGAACAAGCACATTGGCAGACGATACAAATACCATGCTAATCACATGACACAAATTCTTCTGCAACGGGAAAGCGCGCTAGTCCCTAGTATGAGGCGCTGCTAACCTGGAGTGTTTGTTGGGAAGTCAGTTTTAGTTGCTCAGTAGACATTCAACTAAAAGCATGGTTGATTTTTTCGCCGCGCCTCAGCGCGGCGAGGTGTATATATACGGATGACAATGTGTGTGTGTGTGTGTGTCTGTCTGTCTGTGTGTGTGTGTGTGTGTGTGTGTTTCCGTCGCACCGAAGTGAAGTCAGTGGCATATGTGGTCACGTAGAGTCGATGTCGCTGAGTACGGATCCGATGTCCGTTTCTGTTGCTAATTTCGCATTTTCGAGATATTCGCAATTAAAATTCGAAAATGTCGAACATCGACTTTGTCGTCTGATGCGCTAGCCGCGAAATTTCTTCAGAAATGGAAGGAGCATGGACCGCGGATAATTTGTTACACAACAGAATTTTTTTGCAAATGTGGAATTTAACAGAAATACGCGATTATTTGTCAAAATTGCACAAATTGACTAAAATACAACGTCATTTATTGACAAATGTGAATGCAGAAATGGAAAGGTCGTATGCCAATAAGGATTTGTGACATAGTTTTGCAGTTTTTAAAAATTGCAATTTCGAGATATTTTTAATCAAAATATGAAAATGTCGAAAATCGACTTTTTCGCCTGATGATATAGCGGCGAAATTTTTTCAGAAATGGAAAGAGTATAGACTGCGGATAATTTGTAACGCAAGAGAATTTTTTTGCAAATATGGGATTTAATAGAAATACGTGATTATTTTTCAAAATTCCATAAATCAACGAAATAGAACGTCGTTTTTTGACGAATTTGAACGCAGAAATGGTAAGGCCGTATGCCAATAAGAATATATAGGTTTACAGTTTTAATAAAATCCAATTTCGAGATACTTAGAGTTAAAATTTGAAAATGTCAAAATCGAGATTTTCGTCTGATGGTCAGAACAGCTGTTTATTGGTGAATGGGCAGGGCACTCGGAAACAGAAATGCGTACGCTGAACACAGGAATTCGCTCGCACCAAACTTTTGGCAAGTTTTTTTGTTGGATGTGACGTTTTCACACAGGTAGGAAACATCAGATAAACGGCGTCGTATCATGCCGATAACATATAGCGAACGCGGCGATATCACTGAGCTTCAGATCAGCTGTACAGACAACCGTATCGTGGGGATAGCTGCACTTGGCATTAAGGTACACATTCTCAAGACACTTTCTCCAGATGCGGCTAACGATGTGTACGAAGTTCACTATACTGTTCACCAAAATTTGACAGACACAAAGCATAGGTTGAACTTTTTACACACACAGCTTGTTGGTGTGCGACGATAGGCGTGGCCGTGAGGCGGTTATGGAGACTGGGACTTTGGTTAAGTGCTGTCATCCGTAAACGAGGTCTTTGCTTACACTGTTAGTTAAGTAAGTTAGATTAAGTAGAAAACTCACATGAGAGAGGGTCAACTAACAGCACGAGGTCTTTGGCTAAGTGCTGTCATCCGTAAACGAGGCCTTTGCTTACACTGTTAGTTAAGTAAGTTAGATTAAGTAGAAACTCACATGAGAGAGGGTCAACTAACAGCACGAGGACTTTGGCTAAGTGCTGTCATCCGTAAACGAGGCCTTTGCTTACGCGGTTAGTTAAGTTAGACTAAGTAGAAAACTCACATGAGAGAGGGTCAACTAACAGCACAAGGTCTTTGGCTAAGGCTGTCATCCGTAAACGAGGCCGTTGCTTACACTGTTAGTTAAGTAAGTTAGATTAAGTAGAAACTCACATGAGAGAGGGTCAACTAACAGCACGAGGTCTTTGGCTAAGTGCTGTCATCCATAAACGAGGTCTTTGCTTACATTGTTAGTTAAGTAAGTTACATTCGATTAAGTAGAAAACTCACATGAGAGAGGGTCAACTAACAGCACGAGGTCTTTGGCTAAGGCTGTCATCCGTAAACGAGGCCGTTGCTTACACTGTTAGTTACACACCGATACACACGCCACCGTCTCTGCAATCGACAACGTCGCTGAACGACGGGCGTCTTTTCCTGCGGCCACTGCAAGACGTTGACTTCTACGGTTCACCTGGAGGTACGGATGAATTGTATGGTACTCTACTTTTTGATTGCGATGCCAATCAACCTAATTTATGTAGCTAGTTGGCTCCTTTGGATAACGTGGGGGGACGTAACGTGGGAGGTAGGGGCATTCGATAACGAGAGGGTTTGTCTTTGGAATTTCACGATAAACTCACCCCCCCCCCCCCATAGGCGCGTAAATTACCCACTCTCGGCACGAGGAGGTAGGGGCATTCGATAACGAGAGGGTTTGTCTTTGGAATTTCACGATAAACTCCCCCACCCGTTGACGAGCGGGATTATCACTCACCCTAGCCTGCAGAACGAGTGGGGCCAGTTTGGGAAAGTACGAGGACATGTGTTGATGATTGTGGCAGATAGCCGAACAACATCATTGGGCTGTGAGAACCTTATTAAGCGCAGAAAAAAAGCCTTGATGCTATCAATCCAGAACGAACGCTTCAGTTGGCCATCTCATATTATTGCCACTTGCCACGAACGAACCGAAGAGCAGTACCAGCGTTAGCCCAAAGCCACGAAGCTTCCGAATGACACATATCACAGATCCTCATTACTGATTTGATTAAACACCTCGAAAGACATATCTGATTAAATCTGATCCAATCTTTCCAATTTGTTAATGGATTTATTGCAAGAAGTGTCCTTGAGAAATCTGCAATTCTGTGCCAAACCTCCACGACGCAAACAATGAGCCCTCCTTCACAATCACAATGGAACAGCAAACCAACCCAAGAGTAGACCAGTCATGCTACTCTGAGCAATCATCTCCAGTCACTCTCAGAGAGTCTGCTGCTAGACAGAGCCAAGCCAAGCCACAACACTTCACAGATACAGGTAAAAGGCAGACATCCACCTGGAGAGTAGGCCAGTCATGCTACTCTGAACACTTCCAGCCATTCTCTCATAGGGTCTTGGCTAGACCAGCTACTCTGAGCTCAAGTCCAACCATACGGTAAAGCCAGGCTAGCATTACCAACCCCTTTCAGAACAGTCTTGGCACCACACAGGAGCATCATAGACTACCCTGTAACAGTGAGTGAAACCCACTGCATATAGTGAGCTTAAACGCAAGACACACTACTCTGAGAGAGACTCTCACCTAGGGTACGCTGGCTACACTACTCTGAGGGGCCGCCGAACCCTTTCGGAATAGTCTTAGCACCACACACAGCAGCATCATAGACTATCCTGTAACAGTGAGCGGAACCCACTGCATATAGTGAGCTTAGAAGACCAATCGGCCAGCTAGGCTCGCAGGAGGTCACACAACACATGCGTACTCCTCCTCATTGGATGTGGTTGTTTTGGGATCTCAATCAGAGCCTAACCCGTGATGTTGGGCCCGACGGATACCAGGGAAAACCACCTCCCTGTTTCTGACATCTTTATAGCTATCGCATTTCGTGGAGTCATCACGGTTTCCAACTTTAACAGTAGGGCTGGGATCACCCTCTTCTACCTTCGTGGCTCGGGGGTAAACCCCCAGTTGTGCCTCTTTCTTTTCTTTACTAAACACAAACTGAAGTATTGGGCAAACGGCAGATTGGACTGACAAATGCTTCGACGTGCCGAAATATTCGCACAAACGACTCGACGGGGAAGGCCAGCCTGCTCTCATTTGTTGCTGCAATCGAGTTTCGGAATCACATTGCATTTGAAGGACTGGCTGCATAAGGAACGCTAGAAGGTGGATGTACGCCACTGCAGGAAAGCCGAAATGCGGCGCCGGTCTATCCTGCGCCCTAGACGCGAACAGCCTAGCCGACAGGTTATAAGAGGGCTCTCTCTGCAGTCGACGCCACCGATTCACACGCCACCGCCTCTGCAATCGACAAACGTCGCTGAACGACGGGCGTCTTCTACTGCGGCGACTGCAAGACGCCTACTTCTACGGCTCAACTGGAGGTACGGATGAATTGTACTCTACTTTCTGATGGCGATGCCAATCAACCTAACTGATGTAGCTTTCAAAGTCTTCAAGAAAGGCTGAGACTGGGGGCTGGAGTGCACAGCACACTGTGTCCACTTTGTATTACCTTGACAGAAATGGAATCGGTCGAATTACGCATGCAGTCTGCAAGAAGATATAGCATAATTATCTCGCTCGGAAACGTAGCTGCTAGTCTAACACGCATAGATTCACACCCCATCGACAACATGTTTCATAGTCATCCTGTCGTCCCACTTCAACTAAAGATGAATCTGGCAACTACAGTCGTAATTCTAGGCTTACAAGTGACATGCTGCGTCCCAGAAGCCGTCGCTTCAGGTCTGGTGGTGTGGCGTTAATTGTCGCGAACGCAAAAATTCGTTGAGGTTCAGAAAAAATTTGCTTTAATGGAGAATTCTGGCTGTCCCAATTGAAGTAGGTCTTGGGACTAGGTACCTATGATGTAGAACATTTAGTTAAATGGATAATTCAGGTGATGATGTGATGAAATGCTCGCAATAGCTGAATGTCGCAACAAACTCGACTCACAACACTATAGTCTGTTCAAGAAAGGCAGAGACTGAAGGTTATTTGAGTCTGCAGGCTTAGTGCTTCGGGAAACCCAAATGATTTATGCATCGTTGGATACCACTGTCGGAGTGTGTTGGCGCGGTGCGTGTTTTGCCATAATCACGGAACACGCACTGGTTTGGGGCGCACATGAAAAATTTGAGGTTTTGTATAGGGTGGGCGATTTTGATAATTTTTACACCAGTTATACCCCAAGGTGTCCTGTTATCACATTTCAAATTTCAGCAAAATCGGTTCACCACAGCGTTAGTTATGGCCTGCCGCGTACACCCTACTTTGGCCCAAAATGGCCAAAATCGGCCAAAAAGGGTGCACTTTTTTAATAACTCAAGAAAGAAACGGCCAAATTTCTTTGAACTTTCTGTGTGTTAACTAGAATCAATTGTCTACACAATGGAACAAACCCCATCTTATTCGGTTGCGGCACGCTCGAATGCGACTCAATCAAAGAGACCCTACTTTTGGCCAAAACGGCGCTTTTCGGCCAGCTGGACGGCCTCGATGCGCAATCGAGCTGAAATGCGCCGTTTTGGCCAAAAGTAGGGTCTCTTTGAATGAGTCGCATTCGAGCGTGCCGCAACCGAATAAGATGGGGTTTGTTCCATTGTGTAGACAATTGATTCTAGTTAACACACAGAAAGTTTGAAAAAATTTGGCCGTTTCTTTCTTGAGTTATTAAAAAAGTGTACCCTCTTTGGCCGATTTCGGCGATTTTGGCCATTTTGGGCCAAAGTAGGGTGTACGCGGCAGGCCATAACTAACGCTGTGGTGAACCGATTTTGCTGAAATTTGAAATGTGATATCAGGACACCTTGGGGTATAACTGGTGTAAAAATTATCAAAATCGCCCACCCTGTACAAAACCTCGAATTTTTCATGTGCGCTCCAAACCAGTGCGTGTTGCGTGATTATGGCAAAACACGCACCGCGCCAACACACTCCGACAGGGGTATCCAACGATGCATAAATCATTTGGGTTTCCCGAAGCACTAAGTCTGCAGACTCAAATAACCTTCAGTCTCTGCCTTTCTTGAACAGACTTTAGGAACTCATTGCTTGGGCTGAATAGATGTTTTGAAAACTGTTGCCGAAAAGATGTTTTTTCGCCGCGCCTCAGCGCGGCGAGGTGTATATATACGGTTGACAATGTCTGTGTGTGTGTCTGTGTGTCTGTGTGTCTGTGTTTCCGTGGCACCGAAGTAAAATGTGTGACATATGTGGTCAAGTAGACTCGAGGTCGCTGAGTACGGATCCGATGTCCGTTTCTGTTGCTAATTTCGCATTTTCGAGATATTCGCAATTAAAATTCGAAAATGTCGAAAATCGACTTTTTTGTCTGAGGCGCTAGCTGCGAAATTTCTTCAGAAATGGAAGGAACATGGACCGCGGATAATTTGTAACACAAAAGAAATTTTTTGCAGATGTGGAATTTAATAGAAATACGCGATTATTTGTCAAAATTGCATAAATTGACTAAAATACAAAGTCATTTAATGACGAATGTGAATGCAGAAATGGAAAGGTCGTGTGCTAATAAGGATTTGTGACACAGTTTTGCAGTTTTAAAAAATTGCAATTTCGAGATACTTGCAATCAAAATATGAAAATGTTGAAAATCGACTTTTTCACCTGAAGAATATATTGGCGAAATTTCTTCAGAAATGGTAGGAGCATGGACTGCGGATAATTTGTAATGCAAGAGAAATTTTTTGCGAATATGGAATTTAACAGAAATACGTGATTATTTTTCAAAATTCCATAAATCAACAAAAATAGAACGTCGTTTTTTGACGAATTTGAACGCGGAAATGGTAAGGCCGTATGCCAATAAAAATTTGTGACATAGGTTTACATTTTCAATAAATTCCAATTTCGAGATATTTGGAATTAAAATTTGTGAAATCTCAAAATCGAGATTTTCGGCTGATGGCCAGAACAGCTGTTTATTGATGAATGTGCACTCGGAAACAGAAATGCGTACGCTGAAAACAGGAATTCGCTCGCACCAAACTTTGGCAAGTTTTTTTGTTGGATGTGACGTTTTCACACAGGTAGGAAGCATCAGATAAACGGCGTCGTATCATGCCGATAACATATAGCGAACGCGGCGATATCACTGAGCTTCAGATCAGCTGTACAGACAACCGTATCGTGGGGATAGGTGCACTTGGCATTAAGGTACACATTCTCAAGACACTTTCTCCAGATGCGACTAACGATGTGTGCAAAGTTTACTATACTGTACACCAAAATTTGACAGACACAAAGTATAGGTTGAGCTTTTTACACACACAGCTTGTTTCGCCGCCCCCCAGGGCGGCGAGTATATATACGGACGCTATTGTCTGTTCGTCTGTGTGTGTGTGTGTCACAAAAGTAAACATGACGGTTAGTGCCACCCGATGGAGTCGAATGCACTGAGTAACGTGCCGTTGTCCGTTTCTGTTGCTAATTTCGCTATTTTGAGATATTTACAATTAAAATTTGAAAATGTCAAAAATGACACTTTTATTTACAGGTCGTATCGAGAAAGTTTTTGCTGAAATGGAAAGGGCATAAGACGCGATGAATTTGTGACATAGTTTCGGATTTTGGAATTCACGAAATTAGGGATATTTTCAAGGTTTTTGTCAAAATTTCCAAAATTCGACAAATTCAAACAGCTTAAATTTCAAAACTTCTTTGCACGGATGTATCGAGCATAGTCTGCCAAGTATTCAGCAAATAGTTTCAGAGATTATAATTAACGAAATTAGAGATATTTTCAAGGTTTTTGTCAAAATTCCCAAAATTCGACAAATTCAAACAGCTTAAATTTCAAAACTTCTTTCACGGATGAGTCGAGCATAGTCTGCCAAGTATTTATCAAATAGTTTCAGATTTTATAATTAAGGGCCGGTTTATACTTTGCTACATTCTGCTTCTCGAAGCACATTTCATGCTTCGAGTAGCGATTGGTGCACACAAGGTTTATACTCGGCGTCGGCGAAGCAAAGTTTTCGCGTCGAGACCCCCGCCAAATTCAAAATGCTTGCTTCGCGAAGAATGATTTGCGATTTCGGTTCGTGACCGAATAGCAGACTGCTTCGCTTGAATTCAAGCAAAGAAGAAACGAACTATTTGGTCAAATTTGAGTCAAAATGACTGCGGAAGGGGCAGAGATGACTGCGGAAGCGACAGAAATGACTGCGGAAACGGCGAAAATGACAGACAGTTGGAAGGAGCGGTTGATTGAGGAGGTACGACGCCATCCGCAGCTCTGGAACAAAGGAGACCGCCTCTACTCGAATAAACTGGCCCGGACGAACGCTTGGACGGAGATTGCAGCACTTTTGGGGCCCGAAATCGGCCTTCACGGAGAGGAGACTGCAGAAACCGGTGATTATTGGTGACTAGTTAAACGTGACACTCCGCGAGTGTCAACGTGGCACTCCGCCGATTGGCTTAAACCACCCACTGAAGCTGAACTTTTCGGTACTGAGGTGTACACACCTGTACACACACCCATACACCTGTACACATGTACTGAGGTAAATGATGCTATCACCACGCGCTGCGGGGCACCGCGCGCTCGCTCCTTCACTCCCTCCCAGAAGAGACGCGAGTGACGTCACAACACCACGGGAGACTTAAGCCTGGCTATGTGGTGGATCTGCTGGATGGAGCGCGCAGCGATTTCGTCTCGGCAAAACGCCAACAGTACTGGCAACATGCGCTGGAACGTGAACGTACAACGGCCCATCTTTGCACCGAGCTGGAACAGACACGTGCAGCACGATATGGAAGTAAGCACCGTGTTGGAAGCAGTGCCCAAACGCAGTCGAAAAGTCATGAACTTGTTGGCCCTAGCCAGACTTGTCCTGGCTGGCTAGTACACAGCGCTGTACCACAATTCTGGATGGGGTTTTCGGACCTTTCCTCCAAAACCAGCCTAACGCATCCGAAAAGGACCGAAACAGACGAAGAATCGCAAAAGTGGCGCGACATTCGACATTCCCGGCTCCGAAAATACCTGAAACACCTCTACTTCCATCGTGCCGGCGGTCCGCTCGCTCGTAGGTCGTTCATTGCGTGCTACGTGGCGTATTAGCTTGAGGCACACACACACGCGCGGCGATTTCATCGCGACTAGGACGGCCATGCACTGGCAAATGGTCAGCCGCGCGCACAAGGACGCATCTGTGCACCGAGCGGGGAAGAAGCGCGCTAATAGATGGCGCTTCTGAAACAGGCAAGGAGCCCGACTTCGCAAAGCACATAAGGGCGACACCACCGCGGCATTTCAAAGCAACAATTATGGCGCTCGCCATCTCCAAGAGCGCTCGCAAGCACACAACCGGTGTCAAAAGGCCCTAAACCTATTGGTCCAAACTTGTTTCGACGGTCCCGCTACACCGCGCTACACCTCAATACTACCCCGGGATTTCAAATTTTTGCCACAAACCCACCCTAAACCATCCGAAGAGGGTCGAAAGTGAACAGTAATCGCAAAACTAACGCGAAATTCGAACTCCCCGACCCCGAAAACCCCCGAACCAACTGTCAACTCGATTTTGAAAATTTCGGCCCGGGATTCAAAAATTCGACGCGGCCGGGTTACGGTAGCTCGAAAAACCGAAAAGTACGTTTCCGGACCAAATTTTAGCGCAGAATCGATTGGCGGTGTCCGTTTCCCGGTAGAACCACGCGTTTCGGCGAAAAAACCGGCCAAATCCCAAAATCCCCAAATTTGGTCCCGAACGGAAACCCTTTGTGACCGGATTACTCCCGAGTCCCTTGATGGATTTTGCCGGTTTCGGTCTTAAATGAAAGAGCACATCTAGACGCCGGCCGGAAATTTTATCTCAGCCCGATCCGCCCAGTAAATCGCGAGATATGATTTTTTGAACGGCCGGAATCGGGTTCTCAAAATTTGAATCTACCGTAACCCGGCCGTGCCGCGTCCAAATTTTCCAATTTTTGATTTCCCAAGTCCGCCTCCCCAAGGGCTACAACATATCCAAAAATGGTGAATTTTGATCAAGTGTAGCGAAAATGGCGGGGTGCTGAATTATTTTTACTTAGTAAAAATTTGAATTTTTGAATTTTCAAAAAATTTTCCCACTACCGGAATTTTCTAGGTTTCTTTCCAGCCTGCGCATTCACTAGGGCTATCGAACGCAAAAAACCGCTTGCGAATCGGTTTAGTCTAGCGAAAGTTATGAGGGAGCACAAAGAACTTGTTCCCTACGGTTGCCTACTGCTCTCCGCCGACTTCGTCGGGGCGGAGTGCCAAAAATCGCGTATTACTGCACCGGCTTCATCAGTTTCGGTTTTCAGCTGCCACTCTGTGCCAGAGCGAATGGAAGAAACTGTTTGCGCTGCAGGCGAAAATTTTTTGCGTTTTTAAACCGTTTTACTGCAAAATTTGCCTTTAACGTGACTGTTTCGGCTTATCAAGAGCGAAAATTTTCCCAAAAAATAGTGCCGCAGGCGAAAATTTTGCGATGTTAGGCCCAAAATGTACCAAAATCAGCCAAAAAATAAGCGCCGCTGGCGAAATTTTGGCGATTTTTAAGCTAAATATAGGAAGTTTTACTTAAAATTGCGCCGCAGGCGAAAATTTGTGCATATAGGTACGCGCCTTTATTACTAAGGAAAATTTTTCCCTAATGTGGGGCCCAATGGGGTGGGGAGGGGGGGGGGGGGCGCCCCCGGGGCCCGCTAGGGAATGTGGGAAATCTGGAGTTTAGATTGCTTGTAACTACTACTTTTGCACCAGGACCTTCGAAAACTTCGGATTGGAAGACGAGGCGTCGTCCCAGAGCTGGACTGGACTCGACACTGACGAGGGAGACGGCGCCAGTCTCTTCGCCCATTCAGTAGCCGCCTATGGAGGCGACACGACGCCCGCGCCGCCGGGCAGCAAGCGATTGGCCACCGAGCGTTTCTCAGGTTGGGGGGGGGGGGGGGGGGGGGGGGGGGCTTCCTTCAACAGCGTGGTGGACGTGTGTGCTGCTTGCAGGTGAGGAGGATGGGGAAGAGGTGAGGAGACGCCGATTAGGCCCCAATCGACGCCAGCGGCTTGGGGAGGCGCCAGTGTCTCCAAGAAGGCTGGTCGCAAGCTCAGCTGCAGCAGCGGCGGCGGCGCATCGGCCAGTGAGGTCCAGACGGCGCTACTCCAAGAACTGAGCAAGATGCGCGAGACGGACGAACTCGACAACTACGGTACAGAATGCTACCTACTGGTGTAGCCTCACTTTCTGGACGCATTACTAGCGTTGGACTTCAGCAATGGTGCATTGCACGATTGTTTAGGCGCCACCGTTGCTGATCGAATCGACGGAGACAGCTTCCATCGATCAAGAGACGAAAAGCGATGATGGATATGAATCATTATTTGGATCAGTGTGTTCTGGAGCACCTGCAGAGCCTGGACTTCTGAAGCGCTGTTGCTTTCGGTGTCAGCTGTGGTTCGTTTGACTGTGACTGTGTGACTGGTGAACTGTGAAATACGGCACAATACTACAATACAGTTCGCACAAAGTTACTCATTGCTTTCCGACGTCAGCGCGCCAACATTGATCGCTTTGTCTTGCCATGTCACGGCGCCTTCGTTGGAGAAGTAGCTGAGAAAGGTCTCGCGCACGCTGCTGGCATTGAAGGTAGTAGTTGATGCCCCTCTTCTCCAGGGGAAGCAGCTGCTCCCCTCCCTCCACTCCCCTCTTTCTGGCCTGCAGTCCCTCTCTGTGGTGTCCCCACCTCCCAGCAGGCGTAGAGGGAGACGCCTGAAATCTCGGGGTGTCAGTGCTCGATTGAATTGTAAGGGACATCAATGTGTCTCTGTGTCCGCTCACTTCTCGCTGGGTCTCTGCCCGAAAGCCCATTCACCGAAGATGCCAGCGTCCCCCGCCCCGCCCAGATCGCCCACTCGTACCAGTCGACCACAGCCATCAACACAATACTGAAGGTGCCCTTGTAGTTGAAGAAGAGGGAGCCGCTGTTGTTGGGAGCCTAAAGACAATGGGAACGGGTGTTGCTTCTCAAAAGTCCCGCAGTTCAACGCACAATGGCCACCCTTCAGAGTTATGTGCTTCCCATCGATGGCCCCCAAACAGTGGGGGAAATTTCACCTCAATTCGAACCCATCCGCAATCCCAACCTCAGAGTAATTGCCAGTTCTTGTGCAGCTCTGGGTCCATTGTTCGCATGGGAACGATTTGCCACTGATAAACTCCGTCGACAGCGCGATTTTGGTGCAGCGGTCGGACATACCACCGTCGCTCTCGTCTACTGCGGCTCTTCGCTAGCTCCGACAAAGCTAACAGGCGCAGGATTCTTTGTTTCTTCGAAAATCTGGCCATTTTCGTCCGAAACCGTTTGAAATCTCCTCTGCGACTTTCAAACTCAAACACAACTCTTTCCGAAAAGTTCGCGTGCTTCGCTGCGGATTTATACTTTGACCGAAGCAGGATACTGTATCGAATCAAATCAAAGCGCAGCACGCAGCATGCTGCGTCTTCGATACAGTAACCTATCCGTCGAAGCAAGTGTGCAGCACGAAGCAGAGTATAAACCGGCCCTAACGAAATTAGGGATATTTTCAAGGGTTTTGCCAAAATTCCCAAATTTTGACAATTTAAAACGGCTTAAATTTCATAATTCCATTACATGGTTGTGTCGGGCTTAGGCTGCCAAGCATTTATCAAATAGTTTTAGATTTTATAATTAACGAAATTAGGGATATTTTCAAGGGTTTTGTCAAAATTCCCAAATTTCGGCAAATTCAAACAGCTTAAATTTCAAAACTTCTTTGCACGGATGTATTGAGCATAGTCTGCCAAGTATTTATCATATAGTTTCAAATTTCATAATTAACAAAATTAGGGATATTTTCAAGGGTTTTGTCAAATTTCCCAAAATTCGACAAATCCAAACAGCTTAAATTTCAAAATTTCTTTGCACGGATGTATCGAGCATAGTCAGCCAAGTATTTAGCAAATAGTTTCAGCGAATATGATTAACGAAATTAGCGACATTTTCAAGGGTTTTGTCAAAATTCCCAAATTACAACAATTTCAAACAGCTTAAATTTCACAATGTCTTTGCGTTGATACATTGGGCATAGTCTGTCAAGTATTTAGTAAATAGTTTCTGACTTTTTAATTAACGAAATTTGGAATATTTTTGTTAAAATCCTCAAATTTCGACAATTTCAAGCAGCTTAAACTTCAACAAATCTTTGTGTGGATGATCGGCCACTGAGCCCAAAAGAATAGGGCGTCGTCCCATTTATACCCTTTTCAATAGGGCGTCGTCCCATTTATCAGGATAAGTCTGACAGATGTCAAGGTGACAGATCTCAGGTGACAGATATGGTCGCGCAAAATGCCGGTTTGAAAATGGAAAACAAATCGATGGACTTCCATCAATGTCAGCACAGCCAATCCACTGCACTTGAGAAATAAGCGCAGTTGGATGTGCAGATGGCAGAAACATGGAATCTCGATTTCATTGCCACGATGTGTACCTCGTGAGATACGATGCTGCAGAGTTTGATTTCATGTTGGACGGGACAATGTGAACATTGCTGAATAACTGAGTCGAGTCGGCATGTTGTTCGTACCTTAGTTGGTTCAAAGTTGCACTGACAGAGTACCATTCGGTACCATGGATACATGCAACATTATCTTAAGTTCACGCCAAATTATCCATTGAAGCACTGTTTAGAAATGCACCATACTGAGGCCGCCTCCCCTCCCGCTGCCAACAGTCTGCAACCCAGAATCGATGCGTCCTCTTGGAAGAGAATCTGCTACAGGTGAGTGCCCATGTGACAATGCATTTCGTCTACTTGTGTTCGCTGTGTACTACCGGTCCTGACATCGAAATTGTTGGTGTGGTTATCTCTGTGTGTTCGCTGTGTGCAAATCGTGCTTACTCGGTTGTGTCGATGCGCTACTAGGTAGGCAGAACACTGCAGTCATGTACTCATGAAACATTGACAAGTGATTTGCCTTGTATTGAGTAAACATTGACTGGACAACTGTAGTGGGATGTGTTGTATCATTCATTGATGGCTGCATTGCATCATGGATGCCTTACTCACTTGCACATCATCACAACAGTGTGCACGGCAGTTGTTCATTGAAAAGCCAGGCATGGCACCTCGGTGTGCACATTGACAACTCATCGAAATGCCCAACAGTGGTGACGAATTTGACTCATCGGGTAGCTAGGATGTCCAGAATGTGGTGCAGGCTGCCAAATCATCTGCCAAAAAGGTGGTTGCTAAACAGACCAAAGGTCAAGCTTTCACCCACCCTCCCAAGAAGGCAGTGGCTGGCAACTGGTGGGCTACTTGTGGATGTGGTGACCATTGCCACATTGTGGAACCATGTGTATTGTAGCACGTCACTCAATGACGCCATCATCAAACAACTGGCCAACAAAGTCAAGCAGCTGAAGGAGGAAGTCGCTAAGCGGCCAACGCAGAAGGAATGGAAAGAATTCAAGAATAAATTCACTGCCATGCAGCAGGATGTCGACAGGCCACCCAGTAGGTCGTAGTGATAAGTAGTGTAGCATGTATACATCGTACAGTGCTTGCCAGTGTAGAACAAGGAGTTCGCAGTTCAACTGAAAGTGGTCCATCAGCTGGAGATGGGTGCCACTGTGGACACTGAGGAGAAATCAGACTACCTGTGGGAGTGCAATCCCCCTGCTGGCATCACTGAGACTGTTGGTTCCACAGTCAAATACTGGAAGTTTTTTATTAGGGATACAGAATGTACCATTCAACACCTGCCCGCTGATAATGAGCCATAGATGGGCACAGGGTTGGCAAGGGTTGGCAAATCCAACCCTGAAATCCAAGGGGATTTAGCATTTAGCAATACGATTCCTGACCATTTAGCACCCCGCCCGCCAGATATAGCCATAAGTGCTATGCCGTACGATGGAAGTTGAAAACCTTGCTCATTTTCTGTCAAAATATATACAGGTAGTGGTGCAATGAGTCAGATTTCATCTGCAGCGCTTGAAATTTGCCAAAATCTTGCCTGCAGCGCTTGAAATTTTGCCTGTGGTGCTTGAAATTCGGCTAAATTTTGCCTGCAGCACTTGAAATTTGTCAAAATTTTTCCTGCGGCGCTTGAAGTTTTGCAAAATTGTGCCTGTGGTGCTTGAAATTTGGCAAAATTTTGCCTGCGGCGCTTGAAATTTGGGGCAAAATTTTGCCTGCAGTGCTATGATTTTGGACAAAGTTTCACCTTTGGCATTTGAAATTGGGCAAAATTTCACCTTCGGCATTTGAAATTGGGCTAAATTTCACCTGCAGCATTTGGATTTGAACAATTTGGACACGATTGTGCATGAGACACTTTTGAAGGCCCAGAATATAGTTGCACAAAATACCATTTAGCACTGGGCCTGGGATTTGCCAACCCTGATCTGGAGACCGTGCCCATCTATGTAATGAGCTCGGGATTAATACCGCTACTGCTGTCAGTGTGGACATCGCCTTCACATGCGCTCCCGGGCAGGTCATCACCTTCCCAGAGTGGGCCCGCAGAGAGCTGTGCTACTATGCCCAGAGGGCAGTTGCAGAGGCATGTGGTGACAGCAAGGAAAGCATTGCCGTCAGCGAGAAGAAGAAACACCGCCTGAATCTGGACATGGCTATTTGCGTCCGCCTGGTCACACTATCGATGCATCATCTCCTTCAATGGTTCTTTGCCAGCATTTGCCATGTTCAAATGGCTACATTCACCAGGCTCCAAATGGCTTATCAGTGTCACCATTGCTTCCCTCATTGCAGGCAAGCAGCCTGTCCTTCGAGAGGCAATGATGATTGTAGCTTCCACCATCGATGATGCGAAAAGGGGCAACCCGACACTACCAAACAGCTGACCTTAGCAACCGTCGAATTCTCAAAGACAAAAGAACACTTGACAGAGGTCGGCATTTCCAAATGGAGACATGGGAATCTGTGATGAACGGTGTCGTGGCCATGTTCTCACTGAGAGTGTCTTTCAGGCTGAAATTGCCACCCAGATTCAAGACTCGCTGGTGACATGCTGGAACACCTGGAACCAGTCCATGAACTCCCGTGTGATGATGTTGCGCAAGTTCGCCAAAGGAAAGGGGGCTAGGTTCTTGATAGAGGCTGTCAACCGACCTCCCCCCAACAAGAAGGAGTTCATCATGAGAGTCTACAAGCTGGGAAAAGGCCAGACCACAAAGAGTGTGTCACTTGCATGTGAACATGGAAATGAAAAGCAATTTGTGAACCACTGTACTTGACGTGCCGCTTCCATGTGAACATGGAAGTGAAACGCAATCTGCGAAACACTCTACTTCAGGCATTGCTGCATGGACAAAGATCCCAAAACAAAAGTGCGGAGTGAAGTTATAGTGCTACGTCCAGACATCGTCCTTCTATACCAAATTTTCATACTCGCTGCATTGATGTTGTCAATTTGAGGATTGCACAAGAGAGGCACATTTTCAAGGGGCGCCGATGGTATTCTATTTCAGGGTTTCATCCAAGGACTGGAGGTGCACTTGGCGGTTTTCAAATGGACATGTCATCGAAACCAACCCAACATAACATTCCATATTCAGATCGCTATAAACAACACTTGCGTTGTCCTCAAGCAGGATGAACCCACTATCACAATGGCAAAGGTTAAGAAACAGCTTGCCGTGACCCTGGCAAAGTTGTCTGGTATCAGCAAGTCAGCCATCCCCAAGCAGTGTCAGGAGGGAGCAAGTGGGGCTGCACCTTCCCAACATGCGGAATTCACCCGAGATCCTATAGACCCAAGCTGTCAGCTGAGGCTAGACACCTCAACCCCTCACACTCTCATCCCTGTGAAGAGAAATAAGCACCTCCAATGTTGTGTCCATAACGAAAGGGTAGATGGCCAGCTCTACTGTAAGGCGTGTGACCATTTTATGTGCATTGGCAACTGCTGGGAGTGGTACCACTACCACCTTGACTACGCCATGTGATTATTAGTACGTGTTCATACTCATCATCAATTGTTACACTGAAAAGAAATCCATTGCAGTAGGTGTGAGTGTTTTGGCCTACACATTGTTGAGGTGTACTCACACCTACAATGTCTCTACTGAATCGACATCCACTGATGGATACAATGAACTTTCCACAGTGGTGTGCTGGAGATTGCTTGATCACTACCTTCTATAAATCTTAGCCAATGGTCAACATATTGTTCAACCGGGTGTCCATGCCAGCAATTTCAAGAGTGTACCATGTTTGAGCGATGAGAACACCATGAAAATTTTGCCTTATGTATCAATTTCAACATCGTGCTCCGGTTCAATTTCCTGTGACCCCTCACATCGTAAGTCACGGTTTTCCCAGATCTGTCATCTGTCACGCACGGTGTGCGTCTGTCAGACTTATCCTGTTATACACTTTTCAATAGGGCGTCGTCTCATTATGACGCTTTTGTTGCACTGTGTGCCTGCGGCGAATTTCTCTGATCCATTTATGGATCAGTTGCCACAATTATAAGCGCAAAGTGTGCGTGCGGCGATTCTTCTGATCCATATGTGGATCAGGTACCACGAACAAATCCAAGACCAATTGCGGCGATACCCCCACCAGATTGCGACTAAATGTATAGCGGCACCGCACTATCCAGTGCACATTATAGCGCACACGCTCTCAAGTTTACACTGATGCCAACGTGGTGCCACAGTTTTTAGACAAAGCTTGTTGAACCATGCGAGAACCGCCAACTTAGACGATTTCGGTGCGGTGCGCAGCTGAGAAATGGACCGCGATGTCAGCTCGGCAGGATGCAGGGGCACCTGCACGTGCTGCAGTCTTGGCTCCAAGTCACATTCTCAAATCCAAGTCACATTCAGATCCTTGCTTTTGCTCTTTTTTCGCCCGGCCTCAGCCGGGCGACACCCTAGGAGAGCTCGGCGTGCGTGCGTGCGTCCGTCCGTCCGTCCGTGCGTTACGCTCTCGAATCTCGGCGTTGGAAAGTCGTAGAGAGGAGATCTTGGGCTCTACGGATAGGTCTCGACTCACTGATCATTCAGCTAAGAGGTTTCAAAATTCAAAAGTTTGAAATTCGCGAGTTACAGTAACCCGAAGGTCAAAACGGAAAACGGCTGTAACTCGCTCGCCTTACGTCGTAGAGCGGCGCGTGACAGGTCAACTAAAAGGTCTCGACGCGTTCTTTCATGCGACGGCAAAAGTTCTTTCAATTACAGTAGTATACACTGACTGATAACCCCTCCAAATTAACATAAAATTAACAATTCTAATTAAGGCAAAATTGGCAGATGTTCATTATTTATGCACAAATTTTTGACAGTTTGACAGTCATCAATCAACTGTGTGAAAAGACGCAACACGCCACGAGGCGACGCGCGCCTAGTATATATAGCGTCCCCCTCTAGGCAGGCAGGCAGGGTGGGTGGCCGCTGGCCAATCAGCGCGCGCGGCGGCTGCTGTGTAGGCGCCGGCAGTATGCATAGTGTCCTCCTCCCTCCCTTTCTCCCTTGGCAGTCAAAGTGGAACGGGAACCGAGGGGCTACAGATTCACAAGTATTTTGGGCTCCATCGGCAGGGACTCCTGCACGATTTGAGGAAGGGAGCCAAACGTCCGGCCGGCACGCTCCGCGTGAGGCCGGACGTGCATATCCCTTCAGAGTCGTCGTTGTCGTAGCCGCCGCCGCCCCCCTCCAAGCATTGCGACGACGAGGACAGCAAAAGGGCCAAACTGGAAGAATGAGAATGAGGCGAGGGGGGCGAGCGGAGCGGCGAAGGGGCGACGACGACGACGAGGAGACAAAGTATAGTGGCGGTTCATAGGCTTAGCCTTGCCTCTCTATGCGTTGGCCTATGGCCTTATCGCGTAATAGAGGTGGGCGCCGCGTGCGCCAGCGTCCACCCTCTCTCTCTCTCTACAAGGCGGCGGAGAGAGAAAGAGAAAGAGAGGGAGTGGGGTCCCCTTCCCCCCCCCCCCCCCCCACTCCATTTCGAATATCCACACGCCCGCGACCGCAGGGGGAAGGAGGGGGGCCTTCTCCCTCGCGCGCGCGCGCGACGACGCAACACTGACGGACATCATGTACTAATGATGAGCCGAGAGGGAGGGAGGGAGCGGCGTCCGTCGCCCAATGGAAGAAGACAGACATCTCGTTAGAATGGGGGGCGGGGGATCGAGAGAGAGAGAAGGGGCCGAGTCGGAGTGCGTGCGTGCCATGCACGCTTCATTGTCACCGCACCACTCGCACAACAAACAGAGGCGACCGCCAAATTCTCTCAATCGGTGGGCGGGCGAGCGATCAACAACAGGCAATCACTGCTGCCACCGCTCCAGCTTCCTTCGCTTCTTCCCGGCGCCGCCGCCGCCGCCGCGGAAGATGACCTTGGCCTCTTCTCGGCCCACGAGCGGCGATCGCTTGAGGAGGGAGAGATAGGCGCCGCAGGTGGTCCGCTCCGAGCCGTCGTCCAGCCGAGTGGCCGAGCCTGCAACACGCACGTACGCACGTACGCAGTCACGCACGCACACACTGCTGACTGCGGTCTCTCGCATCCATGCCATTGGTGCGCGCGGGGCGCACTGTAGTGCACTGTAACACACTAGCACACATATTACATACACACACAGATGTTGGAATCTCTTTTGCAGCCCCATTTAGTTGTGCTGCGATCCAAATAAACGAAACAAAATTATGCCATGTTCTTGAGCAAGGCTTGGACGAGCTACAAAAATTTGCAAATCTGCATTCTACAAACTTCTATGCACAAAGGTTGATGTCGACCGGATTTGAACCTGCGGCCTTCCGGTTGTCCGAACGTTGACCCCGATGTAGTGTGCTTACTCGTGAGCTTCGAACGATGAGTCATACGAGTGCTATACACACGCCTGGAGAGAGACAGTGTATTGAGCCGAGACAACTAACCATACGATGTGGAGTATGACTATAT
>JASAMZ010007832.1:0-11321 GCA_030248115.1 Linhomoeus sp. GSCO2_2 | reverse complement strand
ATTTCTTGGTTCCCGTTGCGTATTGCTGTGTTACGCGTTACCGTCGGAAACCCCCGAAACAGGTGAAAACACAATTTCGAAAATTTGACCCCAGGATTCAAAAATTTGGCGCGGGCGGGATACGGTACCTCAAAGTGGTCAAGACACTTCATCTAGACCAACTTTTGACGCTGAACACGATGCAATTGTCAATTTACCGCTAAAGACACGCTTTCCAATCGCAAAATCCACTCAAAGTCGAAAATCCGAATTTTCCATTCAAGACCCGGCACCTTTGGCACAGCGTATCTGAAGAACGGCACAAGCATTCGCGCCGGTTTTGGTCTCGCATGAAAGGTAACATAAGTGTCCAGGTCAGAAATTAAATTGGCGAGGATCCACCGTCGCAAACTCGAGTTACGATTTTTTAAAGGTCGGAAAAAAATTTTGAAATTTAAATTTTCTACCGTACTCCCGCGTCGGACCACCTAGGGCGCCCGTTCCGGCGATGCCGCCTAGAGGACCCAAAGGCCTACAACATATCCAAAAATCACCAAATTCGGACCATTTTTGCGAAAACTGTGGGGTGGTTTTTTTTTGGCACTCCGCTTTGCAAAAGCAGGAGTGCTATAGGGGGCGTCGGATTGAACAGAATCATCTTACCAAGCTTTCTCGCGCTACACAAATCGGATCGCCGAGCGGTTTTTTGCGTTAGATAGGTTGAGTCGACGCGCAGCCTGGACAAGAAGCTAGAAAATTCCGGTAGTGGAAGAATTTTGCGAAAATTCAAAAATTCAAATTTTTGCTAAGTAAAAAAAAAAACAATACGCCGTAACTCTCGTAAAAGTGGGTCGATTTTGATGATTTTTGGATATGTTGTAGGCCTTTGGAAGTTCTTCAGAGCAAAACTGGAACGGCCTCCCTAGGTGGTCCGACGCGGGAGTACGGTAGAAAACTTGAATTTTCAAAATTTTTTCCGACCTTTAAAAAAATCAGAACTCGAGTTTGCGACGGCGGATCCTCGCCAAACTTCTGACCGGCCTAGACATTGGTATGGCCTTTCGATCGAGACCAAAACCGCCGAGATCGCTTTTGTCGTTCGGGAGATCTGCGGTGACAAAAGTACCGGGTCCCGAGCGGAAAATTCCGAATTTCGACTTTGGGTGGAGTTTTGGCTTGGAAAGCATGCCTTTAGCGGTAAATTGATAATCGCAACGTATTCTACGTCAAAAGTTGGTCTAGACTAAGTGTCTTGACTATATTGTGGTACCGTATTGGCCGCGCCGAATTTTTGAATCCTGGGGTCAAATTTTCGAAATTGAGTTTTCACTTGTTTCGGGGGTGTTCGGCGACGCTGAACACGATTCCGGTGTTTGTTTTGCGATTTGGACGCCTTTACGCTGATTTCGCAGCCCGGCCGGCCAAAAATTGGGTCCCGGGGTGAAATTTCAAAGCTGAGTTGACAGTTGTTGCTGGGTTTTCTGACACCGCAGAACACGAATCCGGCGTTTCTTTTGTGTTTTGAGTTTCATTTAGCCTGCTTTGGGCGTCAGAACACGCCCCAAGCATGCCCAATTCTGACCGAACATGTTCAACAAACTTGTACAAATATGTCCAACATGTTCAAACTTGTCCGAACACGTTCAAACACATCCAAACTTGTTTGAACATTGTCGGCGACACTGAACATGAGTCTGGCGTTTCCGTGAAGGATTATTACCGAGTAGTGAGACGCGAACAGTCTGCTTTGCTTCGAAACAAGCGGAGTGCCACCCTGAAGGTCCCCTTCAGCGTTCAACTAGTTTTACTTAGCAAAAATTCGAATTTTTGAATTTCGCAAAATTCTTCCACCGCCGAAATTTTTTCACCCCCCGAGCACGCTGCGCGTCGTCCTAAGCTATCTTTTAAAAAAAATTTTGGCTCCCTAGGTGCTTCGTAGCGAGCGCCAGGCCTGTTGGTGTTAACTGTGGGCTTTACCGCTCCTATAGCACTCCTTCGCTTTTCAAGCGGCGGAGTGCCAAAAAGCGTCATGGCGTGTTGAGTTTCACGGTTAAAATTGGTATTTCATGTGCCGTCTCGGTTTAGAATAGGCCCAAACTGCACCAAAATGGCTCGTGGAGTTATGGGGTTGGGGGGTTGCCCTGACGGGCTCTCGACAACGTAGCCTACTTACAACGTAGCCTACCCAGCCTACTTGGCAAAAATACACCAAATGCCTCCAGGAAATGGTTTACGGCTAGGCAATCACAACTGCACGCCCCGCCTGCCTACGACCCACCAACCACCGCGTTTTTTGCGCGCCCAGCAAAGAAAGACAGTGTACCAAACTTGTCGACAAGGTTACTCGCGCGTGTCTTAACGATTTTTGAACTTGGATCAGTGCACACTATTTGATACTGTAAATCTCAAATTCAATTCAAATCTAGTAATTCAAGTGGGTTAGAGACAGTTAATTTTTTGGCTAAAATCGCAAATCGCAAAGCATTATGAGTTTGTTAAGTTATTATGAGATTTGTGCGAATTCTGAGTTTCTCACAATATAAGATGGCCAAAATAATAAGAAGGCGTATATTTTGGTGCGAAGGGAAAGGTTTTTGGCACTCCGCCGCTTGAAAAGCGAAGGAGTGCTATAGGAGCGGTAAAGCCTACAGTTAGCATGTCCGGGGCTGGCGCTCGCTGCGAAGCACCTAGGGAGCCAAATTTTTTTTTAAGAGATAGCTTATGACGACGCGCAGCGTGCTCGGGGGGTGAAAAAATTTCGGCGGTGGAAGAATTTTGCGAAAATTCAAAAATTCGAATTTTTACTAAGTAAAAAAAAAACAATAGCCCATAACTATCGCAAAAGTGGGCCGAATTTGGTGATTTTTGGATATGTTGTAGGCCTTTGGGTCCTCTAGGCGGCATCGCTGGAACGGGCGCCCTGGGTAGTCCGACGCGGGAGTACGGTAGAAAATTCAAAATTTTAAATATTTTTCCGACATTTAAAAAATCATAACTCGAGTTTGCAACGGTGGATCCTCGCCAATTTAATTTCTGACCTGGACACTTATATTACCTTTCATTTGAGACCAAAACCGCCGAGATCGGTCTCGCCGTTCGGGAGATCCGCGGTGGCAAAAGTCCCGGGTCCCGAGCGGAAAATTGGGATTTTCGACTTTGAATGGATTTTTAGGCCGGAAAGCGTGCCTTTAGCGGCAAATTGATCGTTGCATCGTGTTCCGCGTTAAAAGTTGGTCTAGACGAAGCGTCTTGACCATTTTGAGGTACCGTATCCCGGCCGCGCCGAATTTTTGAAATCCGGGGTCAAATTTTCGAAATTGTGTTTTCACTTGTTTCGGATGTTTCCGACGACGCTGAACACGAATCCGGTGTTTGTTTTGCGATTTGGGACGCCTTTACCCTGCTTTCGGCACCCGGCCGGCCAAAAATTGGGTCCCGGGGTCGAATTTTCAAAATTGCGTTGACAGTTGTGTGACATGTGTCTGGGCTTTCTGACGCCGCAGAACGCGAATCCGTCGTTTGTTTGGCGATTTGCGGTGTATTTAGCCTGATTTTGGCCGATATCACGCTCTGTAAAATTTCGCGAAATTCCGAAAATACCGTCCGCCATTGATTTTGCTGCGCCAACAGTACGCCGTCCATATAAGACGCGCTGAGAAAGGCGTCTACGCACGCACAATCGAACCGAGTTATAGGAGCATCGTACTGTAGCATCGACGCCGTCCACCCCAGCGGGGGAGCCCCCGCTGTGTAGGGCAGATAAGGCGCGCCTGTACAATTGTAGAATTACAACTGTACAATTACAACTGGCATTCTACATTGTGAGTGGCTATAGACAGCGGTCAGTACAGCCTGCTCCAACGCGTCACTTGGGCCACGTCGACCTCTAAGTGGATGGCATCTGCTTAGGCCCACCCCGGGTTATAGACCCTAGTTTTACGCTGAAACAATTGGGAACAAACATATTTAACGGGAATGCAACACTTGTTGGAGTTTCTGTGCCCCCGTCTGCTAAAACAATCACGCGGAGTGCCTATCTGACACTCAAGGAGTGTCACGTATCACTTGTATAAGGATTGGTACCCTATCATCCTGTCATATTGGCTTCCACGCATGGCCTCCCATACGGCCTCCACACTCTACAACGAATTTAAGAATTTGGATTTTCTCACTTGCAATACGCCTACGCGCCGTGGCTAGGCGTGTAAAGTTGCACATTGCCTAGCCTACACACGAAAACTTTAAGGGTGGCGTTTTAGTGCTACTTTCTGCAAATTTAGTGCCACAGGTGAAATTTTTGATATTTTTGGTCTTGAAGGCAGCATTTCCACTATTTACAGCACCACATGTAAAATTTACTCTATTTGCAGCATCGCAGACAACATTTTCACAATTCACAGTGCTGCAGGCAATATTTTAGCTATTTATAGTGCCACAGGCAAAAACTTTTACCATTTATAGCGCCGCAGGCAAAATTTTTTTCTACTGGCTGGCATCTGGAGGAGGCATGGCTGGCATCTGGGGAGGGGGTTGGATGGGTGGGGGGATTTGTCCACAATGCCCCACCCTGGCTACACCACTGGATTAAATGTTGTTCAGTTTATCCCAATTTGAAACTTTAATGATGACAAGAATGAGTATTAAAAATTGATTACAATGGACTGGAATAAAACTGTCCAAATCGGTTGTCCATTAAAAGCGTCATGGCGTGTTGAGTTTCACGGTTAAAATTGGTATTTCATGTGCCGTCTCGGTTTAGAATAGGCCCAAACTGCACCAAAATGGCTCGTGGAGTTATGGGGTTGGGTTGGGTTGCCCTGACGGGCTCTCGACAACGTAGCCTACTTACAACGTAGCCTACCCAGCCTACTTGGCAAAAATACACCAAATGCCTCCAGGAAATGGTTTACGGCTAGGCAATCACAACTGCACGCCCCGCCTGCCTACGACCCACCAACCACCGCGTTTTTTGCGCGCCCAGCAAAGAAAGACAGTGTACCAAACTTGTCGACAAGGTTACTCGCGCGTGTCTTAACGATTTTTGAACTTGGATCAGTGCACACTATTTGATACTGTAAATCTCAAATTCAATTCAAATCTAGTAATTCAAGTGGGTTAGAGACAGTTAATTTTTTGGTTAAAATCGCAAATCGCAAAGCAAACGCCAGCTTCGTTTTCTGCAGCGTCAGAGAGCCCAGATACAACTTCGATCCCAAAACCAAATTTTGGCTGCCGGGCACTGAAATCAGGGCAAAGGCGTCCAAAATCGCGAAACAAACAGCGAATTTGTGTTCAGCATCATTGAAAACCTTCGAAACAAGTGATAACTCGATTTTGAACATTTGACCCTGGGATTCAAAAATTCGATGCAGCTGGGGTACGGTACCTTAAAATTGTCAAGATTCTTCGCCCACTCTGTACACAAGCTCGAGTTTTTCATGTGCGCCTCAAACTGTGCGTGTTGCGTAATTATGGCCAAACATGCATCAAACCAACACGCTTCTTTAGGGGTATCCAACGGTAGATAAATCATTGGGGTGTCCCAAAGCACAAACGTACAGACTCGAAAAACCCCCAGTGCACCCTTTCTTGAATGATCTTTATTGGTCAATAACATATCCGCAAGCAGCCAAGATCGAAGTGGTCCAGAAGTTACAAAGCAGTAATTATTTCTACAATTGAAATATATAATTTCATTCATTTTTTGCAACGCGAGCAATTAAGCATACATCAACATATACTAGGCTTCAAGATGAGTTGATGAAAAACAAACCGCGTGCAAATCGGTTAAGACACGCGCGAGTAACCTTGTCGGCAAGTTTGGTCCACTGCCTTTCTTTGGTGGGTGCACCGAAAACGCGGTGATTTGTGGGTCGTAGGTGTAACATATGGCGCGTTCCCTGTTCGTTTGTCTGTGTGCTAGCTGCGTGGTTGTCCGGTGTCGTTCCTTCCCTCCCACTTCTCTAGCTAAACGCTGTAGCAGTTTTATTAGGATTATCGTGTATGGGTCACCAAGATTATCGTTAGGACGATCGCAATAGCACGGCAATGTAAATGCTTTCCCTCCTATGTAACAACACAGTAGCCATCCACCGACGAGATAGTCGCTTTGATTGTCTAAGCCCATGGCTAAAGCTCAGCTTTGACTGTGAAGAGGACAGTGGTCTTGTGGCAAGGAGAGGGGCAGTATCATCGCTGTTATGCCCACTCGTCAATCGTCAAGGCAGTGTGGGGAGGACAGCGATGGGTACCATCAGCCGAGGGACGAGGCAATGCAATTGGGATTCCATCCTGCGATTTGGCATAAAAGGCGGCGAGCTGAGGGAGACGAGATGGAAGCGAATGGAAGCGAGGGGAAGCGAAGGGAAGCGAAAGGGAGTCGAAGAAAGCGAAGGGAGTCGAGTGGAGAGGCCGCATTTTGGAGGCCGAGTTCTGGAAGAGTGCTGGGAGAGGAAGAGGAAGTCAAAGGAGGAGAGGAAGAGGCCGAGAGCGTCAGTCCAGTGCGAGTCTAGGTGTCTAGGTAGGAGTCGTGGCGCGTCTGTGTGGTTTCAGGCATTCCTGTATCTTTTGTGTTGTAGTGTGGTGAGTTTGTCCTGTTTGTGTCCTTTGAACTATTGTACATACTTTCCAAGCCTGCGACCCTGCAAGGCAACTACATAGGTCTACTACTGAGCGAGCTAGCCAGCCAAACCTTAGGCAGACGAATTCCCAATGGACCTCAACAAGCCAGTCCGGCTGAACGCCTAGAATGTTCCATGTGACCGTGGCCCATCTCGGCCCCTGCTCAATTCGCCTAGGTAAGCAGACAAGAAGTCCAATCGCGCGTGTCCAGTTTAGAGGTGCGGCCACGCGTTACAGTAGGCAGGCGGGGCGTACAGTTGTAATTGTCTGCCAATGCACCATAACCCTGGAGACATTCTGGTAGGTAGCCTGGGTAGGCTACAATGTAGGTAGGCCACGTTGTCGAATGCCCACTGACGTACCGCTGCCTTTCTCTTTCTTTCCGGCGGAATTGTCGCGAACCAGCGGAATAAGCGCAAAACTCGACGAAAGCTAAGCTAAGCGAAGCAAAGAAGATGCTCGGCTTGAGGCGGGCTCAGGGCAGGGTGTGGGCGGGCAGTCGTCGTCGAGTGCAGCCCTTCTCTCGGAGAAGGCGCTTTCTAGCCACGGAGAAGGCGGCGGCGGCCGAGGCACCCCCTGCCGGCACTCCCTACTCCAAGCTCAGAGTCGGCGTGCCCAAAGAGGTGCGGTCAAAACGTCAAGTCTTATTTATTCGGGAACTAAAGCGTGAATAACTTAACTACCGAAAACGTTGCCGAAATTTATTGGTTTGGCGTCAGTCCTACGCTTAGATCTCCGACGGAAAAAGAACCCTGGGTAGAATACTGCGAAGGCGCCGTTTCACTTGCGCTCTTTGCCACAGGTCTTCCAAAACGAGCGACGTGTGGCCCTGTCTCCGGCGGCTACGGCCACTCTGGCCAAGAAGGGCTTCAACGTGGAGGTGGAGAAGGGGGCGGGGGAGAACGCCAAGTTCACCAACGCCGACTACGAAGCGGCGGGCGCCAAGATCGTCGACGCGGAGGCGGCCTTCAAGACCGACTTCGTGCTCAAGATCCGCGCCCCGCAGGAGAGCGAGCTGGCCAAGTTCCGCGACGGCAACACGCTCATCAGGTCTGTCTGGTAGAGGGTAGAACCGTGGGTGCGATTGGGGGGGGGGGGGGGGGTTACACCACCTCCCCTCCCAATCAAATTCTGGATTGGTTTTGGAGGGGAGAAGTGCCAGAAATCAAGAAATCTCCCTCAAGTCAACCTGAAAGTATTGAAGAATTGGTTTCTGCAGGGCGCATTCAAACGTCCACCATTCCAGTTCCAAGTTCTACCGTAGGTGGGATTGTTCGCGAGACTAGAGGGGGAAAGGGGGTGGGGGGATGGGGGTGCAAGACCAAGAAATGCGTTCTTGGAACTCTCCAAAAACGGTCGAAGCAGCCAAGAAGCAGCCTTGCCAAGAGCGCTGACTTCCACACAATTTTGAGTGCGTAGGAAGTTTCGCTCGTTGCAGCATGCTCTACCCCACGCAGAACATGGCTCTGGTGGATAAGCTGGCGCAGAAGAAGATGACGGTCTTCGCCATGGACGCCATACCCAGAATCTCGCGAGCGCAGGTTTTCGACGTCCTCAGCTCCATGGCCAACATCTCCGGTGGGATTGGTGTTGTGATATGGCACACCCTGTAGCAAGATGCAAGACTTCAGTTCGCTTGTCTGATGATCGCTATTGCACACAGGCTACAAGGCGGTGATCGAGGCGGCCAATCACTTCGGTCGCTTCTTCACCGGTCAGATCACGGCGGCGGGAAAGGTCCCTCCCGCCAAGGTCCTCGTCATAGGAGGCGGCGTCGCCGGTCTCTCCTCCATCGGCACTGCCAGGAACATGGTATGAGTGAGCGCGCTAAGCAGACGCGCGTCGGTAAAGGAGGGTCTCTGGGTCATCTTCCACCTTTGCTGCAGGGGGCGATCGTGCGCGCCTTCGACACGCGCGAGGCGGTCAGGGAGCAGGTGCAGTCGTTGGGCGGCGAGTTCCTCACCGTCGACATCAAGGTACATTTGGTCCATTCTTCTTACAGGTGCGATTGCGGGAGGGGTTTACGAACCCGCCCCCCCCCCACCTAAAATGAAATTTCCCAAAAATCGACCAAAGATTTATAAAATGTTTTGAGCATTACTTAGTCATTCTTGCGCAGTTTGCTTCAAGATTGAGCGAAAGCAAGCGTTTTTGGCGATTTTTGACATCTCTTGACTGTATTGGTGAACTTCAAGAGCGCGAATTTTGTTCTTGTTACCACTCTCCCCAAAACCCGGCTTACCCCCCCCCCCCCACCCCTGCCTTTACCCTCACGACCAGTCGCACCTGTGTACCTCCGTCTTTGCTTCCATATCCGTGTCATGCTCCACTCGTGGTGAACACTGCGCAGGAGTCTGGAGAGGGCACGGGAGGCTACGCGAAGGAGATGTCGCCCGAATTCATCAAGGCTGAGATGGAGCTCTTCGCCAAGCAGTGCAAGGAAGTCGACATCCTCATCACCACCGCCCTGATTCCCGGCAAGCCCGCCCCCAAGCTCATCAGCAAGGTGGGCATTGGGGAATATCGTCCGGGCGATGCTAATCTTGGTGTATTGACTCAGGACATGATCGCGTCGATGAAGCCCGGATCGGTCGTGGTGGACTTGGCGGCGGAAGCTGGAGGCAACATTGAGACCATCAAGCCCGGACAACTGTACATCAACGAGAACGGCGTCGTCCACATCGGCTACACGGACCTGCCCAGGTGGGAGGAAAGAGAAATTTGATTCAGTTATGAATACGGCGGTCGATTGGTGAGTGGCAGCGCTGCCAAATACACGATTGTAAGCCGATACCGGATGCATTGCGCCTCGACAAGCGACTTTTGCCAATCAAATCGCCGTTTCGCCACTCGTTTTCAGTCGGCTGCCCACGCAGTCCAGCACCCTCTACGCCAACAACATCACCAAGTTCCTGCTCAGCATCGGTAGTACACAACTCATTTCCCATTCAGTCGCTCTTCCACTTACACTCCCATCCAACAGGCGAGAAGGACCACTACCACATCAACCTGGAGGACGAGGTCGTCAGAGGGTCGATCGTGCTGCAGGGTGGCACGAAGCTCTGGCCCCCTCCCCCGCCCAAAGAAGTGCCGGCCGCCGCTGCGCCCACTGCAGTGGCTGAGCCCCCACCCCCGCCCAACTACTTCCTGGAGACCTTCAAGACCGCCGGCACTTACACCGCTGGTGGGTTGTTGTGAGGGATACTGTATGCGCAAGGAGTGGTTTTGCAGATGTGAGACATCTGGACCTGGAATGGGAGCGTGTGTACTGTGTTCGAATGCCTTTTGCAGTCGATACCGGCTCTCGATTCGAAGCACAAAGTATGGACGAATTCGATAGTGGAGTCCCATTTTCAGGCCTGGGCGGCGCCTTGGCCCTGGGCGCCTTCTCGCCCAAACCCGAGTTCTCCGCCATGATGACCACTTTCGGCCTGGCCGGCATCGTCGGTCTGTCTGTCTTGCTTTTCTTTGTTTGTGTGTGTCTCTCGCTCCGCTACCGTAAAGTATCCAAATAGTGCTAGTCTCCAAGCGGTGGTAAGGTGTAGGTAGAGGCGCAGTGATTGAATCACCACGGTTCGGCGCTCTACGGTATACCTGCCGTTTGTCGTCGTCGTCGTCTTCTCCAAGTCTCATACTAATCTTCCCTCAGGCTACCACACGGTGTGGGGCGTGACTCCGGCCCTGCACTCTCCTCTGATGTCGGTGACCAACGCCATCTCGGGTCTGACGGCCGCCGGAGGACTCTGCGTCATGGGAGGAGGCTACTTCCCACAGGACACGGCCCAGGGACTCGCCGCCGGCGCCACCTTCATCTCCTCTGTAAGAGAGTATGGAAAGGATGCTAAAATGGGCTGAAACATTGTACATGGTGAAACTCTTGGAACAGGCCATTGAATTACTCTAACCCATTAGGTTCCCATAAAAAAATTGGCTCTATAAAAAAAGTTTTTTTACTCTGGCAAGAGTAAAAAATTTTGACCAAAATCTGGAGTTGACCTCGCTGATTAAAAAGTTGGATTTGGCCTGAAATTTTTTTACCAAGGCGTGAAAAGTTTTTTACTGAAATGGAAAATGTTTTTTACCAAGGCTAGAAATGTTTTTTGCCAAGGCGAGAAATGTTTTTTGCCAAGGCGAGAAATGTTTTTAACCGAGGTGGGAAATGTTGTTTACTGTGACACATTCTTTAGTGAGCAACTTTTTAACTGTACCAGGCAATGTTTTTTACTCTGGGGCCCTAGTTGTTTACTCTGGCACTTTTCCACATGGGGGGCTGGACTTTTTTACTCTGGGGGCCCTAGTTGTTTACTCTGGCACTTTTCCACATGGGGGGCTGGAATTTTTTACTATGGGGGGTCTAATTTTTACTCTGGCACTTTTCAACATGGGGAGTCGAAATTTTTTACTCTGGGGGGTCGGATTTTTTACTCTGCCACTATTCTACATGGGGGTACAATTTTTTTACTCTAGGGGGTCGAATTTTTCTCTCTGCCACTTTTCCACAAGGGGGGTCCAAATTTTTTACTCTGGGGGGTCGAATTTTTTACTCTGGCACTTTTCAACATGGGGGGTCCAAATTGTTTAAGCTGGGGTGTCCGATTTTTTACTCTGGCACTTTTCATCACTGGGGGGTCCAAATTTTTAACTCTGGGGGTCAAATTTATTGCTCTGGCACTTTCACCTGTAGTGGCAGAGCCGAGCAATATGTATGTTGAAGAGGGCCT
>JASAMZ010007831.1:0-11475 GCA_030248115.1 Linhomoeus sp. GSCO2_2 | reverse complement strand
GTTAGATATTGGCTGTATTTGGATATTTCACTGCTTACTGCAGCAGATATTCGCGCATGAACATTTTTGTCGATTCCTTGCACATCCGGCATCCGTTATTCACAATCGATAGATCATCTTTTTCGTCCGGTTTACTACCATTACTGCCATTCTAGGGTTCTCTGTCCGAGAATACGTGTGTGAGATTTTGGTGTATCATTTCGATGGGTAGGCAGACAGAATTAGGAATTATTGGCCTTTTGCTGTTGTGTTGAATGAAAGGGAGTTTTGTAGACAAACTGGTTGTATTGCCGTGTGTTCTTAGGAGGAAGCGAGAATAAAGCGTTTGGACTGACAACTTCGAAGTTCCAACTCTTGGTTGCGACTACCGTATACCTGAGACGCTATCCTTGCCCGCAATTTAAAGATTGTGCCCGGTTGGCAGCACAAATACAGAAATTTCGTCGGAAAAAATGTCGACTTCCAACAAGAATTCCTCCATGGTGGTACAGAATCTGGCCCAGAAGTGGAAACTGGACATCTGCACGACGAGAGGTATTCAATTTTCAATTCGTTTGAAATTTTGCATTCAGTAACTACTAATGTTGCAGGCAGACAAGTGGCCATTCCGTCGTCGTCGGCGGGGTCGGCCGTGTGCCCGCCGGGTTACCCGTCGTCCGGGTCTTTGGCCTCCGGAGGTAGGGTTAGTGTAGAGTATCTGTGACGTACATATGTGATGGCCGATGGGTTGTCGCGCTGATTCCTTAGCACGTCGATATTCGCGC
Source organism: Linhomoeus sp. GSCO2_2 (assembly GCA_030248115.1). NCBI lineage: Eukaryota > Metazoa > Nematoda > Chromadorea > Monhysterida > Linhomoeidae > Linhomoeus > Linhomoeus sp. GSCO2_2. Next base: position 10,711 of record JASAMZ010007831.1, on the reverse strand, counting down.
CAGGTCAGAGTGATTCGTGACGAATTCCAAAGTGGTGTGCTCTTTCTTTTGTGCACACGTATTAGCGCCGACCGGCCTGGGGGCCATTTTGACGCTTGGATTCTTAGGCGCGCTAGCACTGTCTGTTTGTGCGTACGTGCGTCTGCCCGTCTCTGACCGTGGCTCTATCACTCCCTTACTCTCAGGGCCCGGGGCCGCCGCAGCCGACTCCGCCTCCCGGGACTCTACCCAGGCCGCCCACCTACTGACCAAGAAGGCCTGGGAAGCGGCTTTAGGCCCGGTGAAACAGCTGCCCATGAACCTGTTCATCATGTACATGGCGGGGAATTCCATATCGATTTTCCCCATTATGATGGTGGCCATGATGGCCTGGAGACCCGCCAAGGCGGTGCTGGCGACGAATGCCATGTTCAAGGGATTCGAGGACGAGAGTGGGTTTGGTGCTACCTTAAATACTCCAATACGCGCCCCCCCCCTCCCACTTTCGACCTTCCGCGTCGCGGTTTTCTTGGGCGTGGTGAGAAAGGGCGCTTATTGGGCGATTTTTGGGATCTACTTCAGAGAGCGAGCCTTCCCCCCCCCCCCCCCCCCACAACCGAACACGTGTCAATATGCGCTCTTGTCTAGTCCTTCCCTAGGTGCCCCTAACTCGCACTATCATCCCACGAAGAAAAATTTTACCAAATCAGCCCAAAATTGCAGTTTCTTGCGACAAATTTGACACTTTTCGGCTGCTTTTCTCCATGATTCTATGTCTTGGCGGGCCGCCCCCCCCCCCGCCCCCAGGCTGACGAGCGATCGCGCCTACAGTATGCCAATTCCTCCAGTGCCCCTCTTCCACTTCAGTGGGCAGCGTGATTCTGCAGAAGGCCGTCTACGTGCTGGGGAACCTGCTGGCAGTGGGTCTGGCAGTCTACAAGTGCCAGACCATGGGCCTATTGCCCACGCACGCCAGTGATTGGCTGGATTTCGTCGAGTTGCCCACTCAGATGGAACAGAGCGTGACCGCCTTTGGAGGGGGTTTATAGTAGGGTGGGAAGGGGAGATTGGGTTGGGTTTCGTTTGTGGTAGCTTGTGTTGCGAGGGAAGCGCTATTTATGAATGGCGCCGCGTGAGATCGTCTGGCGTTCGTTTCTCGTTCATTCACTCGCTGTTTCCCTACTCCCTCCTAGTCGGTTGGTCTAAGCGTGGTATGCCGTTGTTCGACTGTCTGTAACGATCGATTTTTGGCGCGTTTACTCGGATTGCACCAAATGGAAGAAGAGTTTTTTGCGTTTTGACGTTCTGTGTTCTCTAATGAAGCCACTTTTGTACCAGACCCTAGCCTATCGGAGTCCTTCTATGCAGGGGCTCCTGCACGCCTCCCGTAGCACACTAGTCGTCTAGAGGTCATAGAACAATCCTCCAATACACAAACACGCTGAACTATTGAACGCAGAGCGTCACGACAAAACCAAATAGCTGTCTACTGATCGGAAATAGCGCTCTCGAAACCGAAATAGTGCTCCTGAGCCTCCAGAGTGCGCAAATTGACTACGACCACACTTTTCGTACTCTTGAAACACGGGACGGTCACTAGCAGCGTTTTCGCCTTGCTTTCTTCGTCTGAGATCGCCTAAAAGCGAGAGTAACGAGTTACACTAGTGTAGGTATTACATTACAAAATGCACAAGTGTGTCAAAACGTGGTACACAGTTGTAAGAATCCGTACAAACGTGTCAAAAGGTCTGAAGAGAGAGTCAAGAGGTGCAAAATGTGTAAAGAGCTGCTTGAAAGGTGCAAAATGTACAAAAATGTATTAAGCTCTAAAAGTGCACCAAAGGTGTACAAAGTTGTACAAACAAAAATGTGAAAAATTCCCAAATTTCGCACCTTGCACTGGAATTTCGACTGATTCCCGGCGAAATACACGGCGGGACACTGCGAGTCATCTTCGGGCGAGATTAGTAGGGGGTCGGAGTTTTCGAAGGGGTAGCAGTCTAAAAATTAACGGAAGTTGCGCAAAATCACAATCTAACAAAACTACAAATTGTGGAACAAATCCTCTCACCGTCAGTGTCCGGGGCGGAGGGCGAGATGTGCTGCCAGAGGAACGTATGCTCCAGAATCTCCAGTTCGTCAGTAAAATTGCCGTTTTTGGCGATGTTTTTCAGATTTTGACCAGAAGTGCCCAAAATCGGAATTTGGTTAATTTTCGCCAGGTAGGGATTGGTGACCAGATTGAGCATCCCTGAATAAACTAATTGGACTGTGGAGTCAGAGGGAGGGAGGGAGAGAGGGGAGAGAGGGAGGGGAGGGAGGGGGGAGAGAGGGGGGAGGGGGGAGGGGGAGTGAGAGGGAGGGAGGGGGAGGAGACGGAGAATGGAGGAGACGGTAGCAATGGAGAGGGGGGGGGGGGGGGGTGTGTAAAGCAAAAACATCGAACCTCCGAATTTCCCAGCGGATGGAAACATGCACTTGTGAAGGGGCTGCTGGGGCAACATACGGGTCGCGGGGTCATTCTCGCCTGGCATTAGGTCCACAGGGATTAGGGGCTGAAATAATCTTTTTTTGCAAAGAACGCAAAAATTCAAAAATAAAACTTACCGTAAGACTGGAAATGAAGCGGTCCACGTTCTTGACGCAATCGACGCTCGGTGAAGTAGTTTTTCGCGTGAGATAGCGAGCTTTCTTGTTGAATTCCCGGTCCTGAGCGAAAAATTTGAAGAAATACAGGGTGGTTCTCTGTTTTGTGCTGAGGCGACTCGCTTCAAATTTGCGGTTTGGTCGGTTCCACGTCGCAAACACAACAGTGCAATAACTTCGAAAGCATTGTCAAAAGTTCCGCAAACCGCAAGCAATCTTCACGCCAACGGAAACACCTTGTATTATAACGTTCGTACGTAGTTAAAAAAGAAAATTTTCAAACCAAAAGTTTTGAACTACCCAAAATTTCTGAACTATCCAAAATTTCTTCCTAGCTAGGTATTAGCCCCACACACCAAACACTACCATTATGGTACCCCAACAGCAAACTACATTTCTGCATCTTCTGAAGGTAATGTTATCCTTGTCGTCTACAAACATTTCCAAAAAATCGAATCGAAAACAATTTCACGTCTCCAAAAGCGCGACTAAACAGACAACACTTCTCACCCCCCCCCCCCCCCCCCAACTACCGTATACCTCGGACGCGTCAGAAATCGAATCGCCCGCGACGACCAATCGACAAATAGCTCCCGAATCTCCAGAATTTCCCACAATCCCCGTCAGCCAATCAGCGAGCAGCTCGGCGCTGATCAACAGCTCGTCGTCCAATGAGGACAGACCTGTCAGCTGGAGACCGCTCAGCAGCAGGAGATAGCTGGAGAATTTGGAATTTGCGAAAAAGATTCATTTCCAAATTGGCAAAGGGCCTGTCTCTAATACTCGCAATTTCCAGGACTGTCGCGCGCAAAACAAACTTGAGCATAAAACAAGCATACTGTAATTGTCTCCAAAATTCACGATAATTGACTTCGCAAAAACATTTCTTCTCAGTGGCAAAGAACTTCAAAACCGACCAATCAGCGTCGAGTTTTACGGGTCTTGGCACCTTGCCAACTGGAGGGAACACCACCTCAGTCACTGTAAAGACGTCTCCGTGCGTCTTCATGCCGAATAGGGCTACAGTAACTCCTAAAAATTCAAAATTTCAAATTCTGCCACAAAATTGCGAAATTCCTTCAAGGCTTTCCACCCGTCACAAATTTGTCGATAGAAATGTCCCCTTCCAATCGCATTTTCTGCACGTCGTCCTCCAGTTCTAAATAATCGCCTTCCGAAGTGTATTTTCCATTTTCAAAATTGCGCTCTACAGTATCTCCGCTCGCTTCTGACGTCAAAATGGCCGCGTCCTCGTCCTTGTCGTTCATCTGGGGAGAGTTTTTGGAATAGTTTGAAAAATTGCCAAATTCAAATCTTCAAATTTACGCACATCCAAAGCCAGCTGTTTCAGCACGCTGGGCCTCAGGCTTTGGCATTTCACCACCGTGCCCACAACAATACTGGGAATTCGGTCTTGTAACTCCGCCAGACCGCACAGTTTGCCTTTGTCGCCTAAAGATCGAATTTACCACACAACAATTCGCGTAAAATCGCGCACTTGTCGCCAAAAAATCGCACCAAATTTCTCCGCCGCCGCAGCCTGAAGCCTACACCTCATGGCGTCTAGCCGCTTGCGATAAATCGAGCAATACTGAGCCGAGAACAGAATATTGACATAATTCGTGCCCAAATTCAGCTCGTTCGACAGCAAAAATCTGTCGCTTTGATTCTCGTAGTCGCAAGCGACGCGCTCCTGCGTCGCGTGAGGCATATTTCGTCGAAGATGAAGCAAAATATGGAATATTTCTCAGGGTTTTATTGCAAAAACTTTGCTAAACGTCGTTTCTCGAATATCTTCAAAACGCTGTATTTTGAATCGCGCCCCAACTTGCCTGAATGACAAGGCGGGATGCTGAGCGCTACGCGGCAACCAGAAGTGCGACAAAGAGTATTCGGCAACTGATTACACGACGAGTTCCGCTGGGTTGTCTAAATAGTCAATCCATAGCTTTCTCGAAGTGGATCGAATTTAGTGATTTTAGCAATACCTAGGCCTTTGATCCTCTTCGGAACCAGACCAAAACGAGCTCGCTAGGGGGGACTTTGTAGAAGCGGGCGCGGGCGCGGCTTTGTACCTCAATATCTTGGGGCGCGGGCGCCAACCGGAGACGCCCGCTTGGCTGTGAGTTGCTATCACTTAGGCCTACTCGAAAACCCCCAACGGGCGCTGAACTGTTGCGTCTCTTTCCACTTTTGGAACAACTTTCTTTCCCTAACTAATTAGTTAGAGAAAGAAAAACTGCAATAAGTGGAAAGAGACGTAACAGTTCAGCGCCCGCCGGGGGTTTTCGAGTAGGCCTAACTGATAGCAACTCACTGCCAAGCGGGCGTCTCTGGCCGGCGCCTGCGCCGCAAGATATTGAGGTATAAAGCCGCGCCCGCGCCCGCGCCGGCGCCCGCTTCTACATAGTCCCCGCTCGGTGGCCCTAGCGGGATTACGGTATAATATTTGAACATTCAAAGCTTTCCATGTCTTATCCATATCGTAGCTAGACTTTTCGCGCTAGTTTAGCCTTTCCTGGGGACCAAAACCGCCGAGATCGTTTGGGTCGTTCGTGAGGTACATATGCGCGGTCGCAAAAAATGCCGGGGTGCCGAGCCGAGCGGAAGGATTCCGGCCCTTTGTCTGGTTTTGCGGTTGGAAAACGTGCCTTTAGGGGCAAGTGGACCCGTTCAACACGTTCTGCGTCAAAATTTGGTCTTGACGAGTCGGACACAATTTACTCCCGGCCTCAGTCGGGCGACACGCACAAGACCTCGGCGTGCGTGCGTGCGTGCGTGCGTGCGTGCGTGCGTGCGTGCGTGCGTGCGTGCGTGCGTGCGTGCGTGCGTGCGTGCGTGCGTGCGTGCGTGCGTGCGTGCGTGCGTGCGTGCGTGCGTGCGTGCGTGCGTGCGTGCGTGTGTGCGTGCGTGCGTGCGTGCGGGCGTGCTTGCGTACTCAGGCGTACATTCCTGAGGATCGTACCCTCTCAAATTTGCATTGGCGCATTTTAATACTTTGGCTTATTGTCTTTCCCTCCTCTGCCTCGCCGTTCGGCTCATATCGAGGGGGAAAACGACTGCGCACGTCGCACTGTACTGTGTGGTGTCTCCGGTGGATACAATGCTGGCCTACCACCTACACCCCACTATGAAACTGCCAACACCTGCTGGTCTGGCGTTTCATTGCTAAGGAGGTTATTAGGTAGAGAGCCCTTCTCTTTCCTTTGAACTGAGAACGGGAATGGTTGCCGCGCTAACCTTTGGTCTGTGGTTCGTAGTCTACTAACCTCAGCAACAGTCCCATTGGTGGCACGCCATGACGTTTGTTTCGCGGGGACATTCGTGACATGCCACAGCAGCCAGTAGTCGGTAGGAGCTGCAGCGTCACCCTGACATTTGAACACAAGGCTCAAACGATAACACCTTCTGCAGTGTTCATCACCAACAAAAGCAGTTGTTTTGGAGCTTGTCAGGGCTATAGACTGAGTAGTCGAAACTCTGGGTCATATACAACACCATAGCAAAGAATTTGTGGATTTACAGTGTAACAAAAGAAATAGGTAATGAAGGAGACGGCGTGCTGGCGCTCTCGCCAACTTGGTGATCCTCCCGCCGTGGTTGCAAATCACTCAAGCAGTGCCTTGAAGAGTTTCTTGATGGCGAGAGCGACTCGGACGCACCTCTTCCAAACGGCCTCCTTGAAGAGGTGGAGAAAGAGGTCGGTGAAGAGCAGGTGGCAGAGCAGGCCTCCAAAACTGTTGAAGTCGCTGGTCAGATTGACCCCTGGCATTGAGAAGGCGGCAACCATAGAAACGAAACGCCCTGAAGGACTGGCTAAGTTACGGGTTGGCATCAGCATCAGCACGATGAGTACCAGCCCAAAGGCAATAGAGATTGCGACGCAGAGAAAGTTCAGTCCCACGGTGCCCACGAGTAGGCCGAGGTGGCGTCTCAGCTTCTTGCGTCTATCGGCCAGCTCCTCTGCACTCAATCCCAGGTCGTCTCCTGCGGCGAATTGTTCGTACATGTTACGGATTCGCCTCGTGTACACCATCTGGGTGGAGAAGAACGCGATCAGCAGGAAGGTGTGACAGGATTGAGGTAGGTTGGAGAGGAAGCGAGGGTGGATGATGTAACTTCGTCTTCCAAAGAGATGTTCTGGCAGAAAGGTAGAGCCATAGAAGACAGCGAGGAGGGTCCAACAGCAAATGGTGAGGATTACTGGTCGTTGAGTCCCAGAGATCCCCGGCCCAGCTGTGTTGGCCATCATGAGGGCGCGCTCTCTAGCTAGTAGCACAATCAAAAGCTGATTGAAGCCGGTCAGTGGGTTTATGACGGCGTAGCGATAGAGAACTTCCACTCTGTCAACCGACAACCAACAACCGCGTAGACCAGCCTCGATGGCAGATGTCAGTTGGGTCGTCTCGACCAGTCCAGCAACGCTGTTCAAGACGTCGGTCAGGGTTTCGAGTAGGTGGAGGAGCATGACGTTCCGATTCGCGCCCTCACCGTCTTTCAGTCCCTGATGTATGACAACAAGGGATAATATTCCTCCCAGTAGCCCGAGGGGCGTCGACAGCCAGATGTCGACTCTGGACAGCCAGACCCACGGCCGGTAGCTGACTGAGTGGCGGTTGTTGCTAAGCCAGTGGAAGGCCGTCGCTTCCCCATGATAGGTCCTCAACTGCTTCGACATGAAGACCAAGCGTGGGCTGGTGATGAAGCATCGCTTGAAGGCCACGGAACAGTGGAACTTGGCCGAGAGCGCCAGGTAGCCGTGCAGCCAGAACCGAAGTGATTGGATGCTGCTTGAGTCTGTCCTCAGTTTCTGCTCATACTTGCTGGTAAGATGGTCAACCATCGGCCATCTCTGCTGGCAGCTGCGGAGACCTTCCAAAAGGGCTGATGAATTTCCCAGGTGACTTGCAGTGTCAGCAACGCAGGAATGGAGAACGCATCGAAAGGGGGCCCGGTAGTCGAACGTCCTGAACACCGCGCCACAATGCGTATTGCGTATGTTTTCGTATGACTGATTCTCAAACTTACCAGGCGATGCTCCATGGAATAACGGTGCCGTTGTGGTACATTTGGAGAGCTTCATGTGCGCGGGAGACGAGTCTACAATAAACGATGCACTCTACTTCGCGATAAAAAGCCAAACCTTGAAGATGAGTAGCTAAATTCCATTTAACGCTTACCTGGCAGCATTCGCGTCGTCTGTTGTTGCGTGGGTTCCATTTGCTTGGCAGCCTGATAGGGCTGCTGTGAATATCAACAGGCCAACTCTGGCAAGACAGCGCATCGTTACGTATGCTCTGTGGGTCTCATACGAGATCTTTCTTCTTCAAGTGACGATAGAGAACTGGATTGTCGTTAGGTAATAGCCACGCTACACTATAATTGGTGTCACGCAATCTACCTGCGAATGGCGCTTCTGTACCTTTGTTGTTGCGTAGGAAGGAGATTCATAGAAAAGACCTCTGTATACTCAGTCGTTTCACTTGGAAGTCGAAAGGCACACAGTGCATTCTTGTAAAAACTCATCTCTATACATTATCCTATATACTAAGCGGCATAGAGTCTGTGTGTGTGTCCGTCTGTTTGTCCGGCCATTTTCTCTTGACACAGTTGACGGATCCCGGAGATCTATGGCTTAAACTGACCGTCGTGGGCTGGAAGGAATCCCCTCCTATTTTAAAACTTTTGCAAATTACTAAATTCCACAAAATTCATGAAAATATCGACTGCACAGTACATTTTGAGCACTAAAGAGTGCCTACTGGTCATTTTCGTGAAAATTTTGCACTGTCATGTCACCAATCACTACTAAGTTGTCTCTGTGAGACTCCGACGTGTATTCAGAGGCATGGGAACAGGTTCGATGATAAACGCAGGCACTGGCAAGGGTGCAGTGTCAAGGGACTTTTGATCTATCTGAAACCTCTTATGGGCTAAACACAAACACCTATATGCAAAGTGCAGTGTAATCAAAGGCACGGGAGCTGGTGCAATGGTAAATGCAGGCACTGGCAGGGGCACAGTGTCAGAAGACATTAGATCTATCTGAAATCTCCTATGGGCTAAATGCAAGCATCCATGCGTTAGCTTCAGTGTATTCTGAGGCATGGAAGCTGGTGCAACCTTAAAAGCAGGCACTGACAAAGGCACAGTGTCAAATGACTTTAGATCTATCAGATTTTTTTAAAAGTGGTTTTACTGGTCCGCCCCATTCGCTTGTGATTGGACTACGGTACTATGTACTGTGTCGGTTTGGTCAAGAAGAAACTTTGAACTTGAACTTGAACTTGAATCTCCTATGGACTGTTGTGAGCATTGGCTGTGAACCATAGGCCAATACATGTTATGAGCAGTGGCTGATTTCCATGGGTTGATACAAATGGCTCTGTTTCCATAGGTGTTCAGCTATAGATATACAGTATCACCTATGGGCTAAAGGCACTAGTCCTATATACTAAGCGGCATAGAGTCTGTGTGTTTGTCTGTTTGTTATCGCGATAACTCTTGACACAGTTGACGGATCGCGATGATCTATACGTCAAAAGAACAGTCGTGGCCTGGAATAGAAAACGTCCTATTGTGAACTTTGGCCGATGTCTAAATTCCATGAAAATCACGAAAATATCGACTGCACAGTACATTCTGAGCACTACAGACTGCCTGAGGGCCATTTTCGCAGAAATTTTGCACTTTCGTGCCACGATTCACTACAGAGATGTCGGTGTGAGACCCTGAGGTGTATTTACAGGCACGTGACGTGGCACAGTGCTAATTGTGGGCACTGGCAGGGGCACGATCTAAAATCGTCATGGCTAATGCCCAATTTCTATGGGCTATATTCAAACACTTTTGATGTGTATTCACAGGCACATCAGTAGTGTAAGTAAACACAGGCACTGGCAGGGGCACAGTCTGAGATTGTCTATGGGCTATTGCAAGTATCTATGGTGGTGCACCATGGGTCAATGCATCTTACGACCAGTGGTGGTGTGACATGGGTCTGCATCTTGTGACCAGTGGTGACATGCCATGGTTCTCGACGTCTTGCGACCAGAGGTGGTGTGTCATGGCTCATGGGTCTCTGCATCTTGCGACCAGTGGTGGTGTGTCATGGGTCTCTGCATCTTGCGACCAGTGGTGGTGTGTCATGGGTTTCTGCATCTTGCGACCAGTGGTCGTGTGTCATGGATCTCAGCGTCTTGCGACCAGTGGTGGTGTGTCATGGGTCTCTGCATCTTGCGACCAGTGGTGGTGTGTCATGGGTCTCTGCTTCTTGCGACCAGTGGTGGTGTGTCTTGGGTCTCTGCATCTTGCGACCAGTGGTGGTGTGTCATGGGTTTCTGCATCTTGCGACCAGTGGTCGTGTGTCATGGATCTCAGCGTCTTGCGACCAGTGGTGGTGTGTCATGGGTCTCTGCACCTTGCGACCGGTGGTGGTGTGTCATGAGTCACTGCATTTTTAACTATCGAATACTCGCTAATGACAGTCTTCTTTTGACTATGGAGAACCACCTACGGGCTAAAGGCACTAGTCCTATATACTAAGCGGCAAAACTGTGTCCGTGTGTCTGTTTGTTTGTTTGTTTGTTATCGCGATATCTCTAGCCACAGTTGACGGATCGCAATGATCTATGACTTAAACTGACCGTCATAGCATGTAGTTGTGCATGAAGGTTTGTTGACTTAAGTCGATGTCTAAATTCCAAAATATTTCGAAAATATTAGCTGCACCAGTACATTCTGAGCACAGAAGGCACCACACACTGTGATTGGCATTTGATTTCGCGCCAAAGCGCTTTACAGTGTCACTATTCATGACAGAGTTGTCGTTGTCGGACTCCAAATGTATTCGCAGGCACTACGTGCACTGGCAGGGGCGCAGAGCATCAAACTGCTTTGGAGCAATGTCAAATGTCTTTAGATCTATCTGTAATGTCCTATTGGATGTCTACGGGCTAAACCCAAGTGTCTACTGTGTATTTGCAGGCACGGGAGCTGGTGCGAGCCTAATTGTAGGCACTGGCTGGGGCACAGTGTCAAATGGCTTGAAATCGGCGAATTGGTTACAACCTACGTATTGCTCTAG
>JASAMZ010007829.1:0-38524 GCA_030248115.1 Linhomoeus sp. GSCO2_2 | reverse complement strand
TAACTGTCGGCAGGTTGTTGCTGAACTGCTTGCCAACCAAACAATGTTTCAAATTGCTTGAAAATCGGCTCTTATCATTGAGTGCCAAACTGGGCACCTACTACTGGGTGCCTACTAACTGACGCCAAATGAGCGCTGAGAGCTGATCGGGTTGAGCGCGTCAGCGCTCAACCCAATTTGTTCGGCCCGGGGCCAGTGCGCCCCCGGGGACTAGGGGTTAGTACTACGTCATATAGGCAGACTTAACCGATCGGGCTGAAATTTTCACCATAGTTGTTCATAGTAACAACAAGTATTGTGCTAAAATTTCGGCCAGATCGGTTGAGTGGTTCCCGAGATATTAAATGAAAACTGTCGAAAAATTCAGCAATCTTGTACTGATCGCAAGGTTTTCGGCCTCGTTCTCGCGAACGGTACTAGCTAGGAGAGTGGTTGATGGCTCGTTAGAATTGTCTAGTGCTGGCAGTTTTTGTATTAAAAAATCAACGGGGTCGGTTGAGTATTGCGGTCGTAGGCCCCGATCAAAAAATTGGCCAAAAGTTCCACTCAAGATGGCCGAGCTCTAGTGGCGCATGCTGGGCCGCCAATCGAAGTTGACCACCAAAGTGCACCATAAGGTGAATAAATGTGTAGAACATTAGATCTTTCTAAGTTGCGTAAGAAAAAAGTTACATGGTCCCAACCGTTACTTCCGGTTTGAGTTCGGGGCTCGGCTCAAGATGGCCGAGCTCTAGTGGTGCAGGCTGGAGCGCCAATCGAAGTGATCCGGTCTAGACCACCATAGGGTGAATAAATGTGTAAAACATTTCATCTTCCTAGGTTGTTTGGTTCTTGAGATATGGATGCCCAAAAGTTGAAACCGGTACTCACCCGGATGTCGACTCACTTACGCCGAGCTCAAATGGTGCAGGCTGGGGCGCCAATCAAAGTGATCCGATCTAGCCTACCATAGGGTGAACAAATGTGTAAAACATTTCATCTTCCTAGGTTGTTTGGTTCTTGAGATATGGATGCCCAAAGGTTCTAACCAGTACAGTATGACATTATGACGAAGCCGTAAATTTGTATAGTCGATGTCGAAATGAACTGTACAGTGGTGATATGTATTGGAGGTGTTGAGAGTGGACTCTAGAAGGGTGGTGGGTGACGGAACAGCATTATGACGAAATCGTAAATTCGTATAGTCAATTTCAAAATGAACTGTAGAATGGTGATATGTATTGGAGGTGTTGTGGGTGGACTCCAGAAGGGTGGTGGGTGACAGAATGACATTATGACGAAATCGTAATTCGTATAGTTGTATAGCTGTCTGTGCATCCAACCTCCTGAGGCCAGATCTGTCTGTGCATCCAACCTCCTGTGGCCAGACCTGTCTGTGCATCCAACCTCCTGTGGCCAGACCTGTCTGTGTCCCCACACCTACAACAGCAATCCTTTCAAAGCAGACCTGTCTATGTCGCCTCTCAACAAACCTGCTCTATGCCCCCACCCCCCCCCCCCCCCCCCTAGGTGTCCACTCTGTGGACATGGACAGGGTGTGTATTTCAGGAAAGTTCCCCCCTGCTGGCGGGTAAGGACAGGTGAATTTGTTCGCCCTAAAGAAGACTGATGATGAACAGGCTGTGTATCTCAGATGACTTTGGGCACTCTACTACACGAACAAATTCAGCGTGCTCTGTATATGGGTGCCCAACTCTCCCCAAATTATGGGTCTCTTTGTTTGTCGTTTGTGTGTGTACTGCAAAGCGCTTACCCAGCATTAGTACAGAATGTGCATTTACCAACGCTAATACCTCCAGAAGCTCCGTTAGCATGTGAAGCCCTCTGCTTGCGTGCATGGTTGAGCGGTCAAAGTGGGGGTTAGAGCATGGGGTCCGCCACCCTCGCGTTGCGCTGAGTGCAGACATTGTGTTGTGTGAGATGCGGTGGCAGGCACTGAAGCACACACGTTTTGATAGTGGTAGATAGCGTACTCCGCATGTACGTTGTGCGCACGTGATAAGCGCCGTGCGCGTGAACAGAGCACGCTGAATTTGTTCATGTAGTAGAGTGCCCAAAGTTATCTGAGATACACAGCCTGTTCATCATCAGTCTTCTTGAGGGTCTTCACCTGTCCTTACCCCCCAGCAGGGGAGAACTTTCCTGAAATTACTATTGCCCACATGGAATTGGTCCCCAATTTGAAACTTGCGAGTCTCAGGCATTCCCCCCTTCCCTCAACGGGGGCACGGGGGGGGGGGGGCACGAGCAAATGTCCGCTAATGGCGCTCGTACGTCATTGCCATGCAATGGAAACCTATCCCCTCACCAACCGTAATGCATCGCTTGATGCACGACTGGTGCATTTGCAGAACTTTGTAACTTGGTTTGGTACCTAGAGACTGACATGATACCCCACGCTGCCAGCTCGATACTTCAATAGGTCACTTAGTGAAAACTTCATACCTGACCGAAACGGCCACATTCAGTTACCAAGTGACACCCACTTTGATACCCCACATGGCTATGATACTGCGCAGGCTCTGCCTGCAGCTGCTCACTTGCTGCATGCATCTGTACCGGGTTTTTCCACTTAAACACCCCCCCCCCCCCCGCATAAGCGCCCCGGGGCGCTTGTGAGGTTTTCACTGCCACATAAGCGCCCTGGGGCACTTAAGTGGAAAAACCTGGTAGCATTAGTTTTGTACATTCAGGCTGTCTCCCTGTCTCTATGTTTGCTGACTGAATGAAGGACTTCTGATAGTAGAGAGTGGTGGTGGTTACCTCTACAGATGGCAAACATAATCATCCCCAAAAGTCATCAAGATTGGGAAGGTCTGCACTCAGTGAATACCTTCCTATCCTCTATACCATTGTGCATGCTAGAGATGTCAAAAGCACACTGTTGGTTTGAACAGGTAGCTACAGAAGCAAACAAAATGAATGTTGAGGTCAGCCATGCTAAAGCAGTTCAAACTATGGCAACAATGGTAGTCTCAGAACTGTGTGCTCAGAACAAAAATTTGATAACTCACATGAACTCCATAGTAAGGATTTGCATCAGAGACTATGTTAGCATTGTGAGTGCAGTAGTTAGATTTGATGCCTTACACAAACTCTGCAGTATGTATGTACTGGGTGGAAGCCATGGGTTAGCATCTGTGCAGTAGTGAAATTTGGTGCCTTACACAAAATCCTTGGTATGCATTGCATTGAGATTGCATCAAGAATTCTACACAGAAGCAGAAATGTAGAAGCCTCCAGACTACAACAGTGGCGTAGCCAGGATTGGCAAGTGGGAGGGGCAAAAAATTTTTAGGGGGGGGGCAAAATTATTTTCCTGTTTTAGTGCATATGCGTGCAAAATTAGTGCCCCAGGCGAAAATTTCACTGTTTTTAACCTTAAAGGACAAAATTTTCACTATTTGGAGTGCCATAAATGAAATTTTTGCTGTTTTTGTACTGTTTTTGACCTTGAAGCACAACATTTTGTACTATTTATACTGCCGTAGGTGAAAATTTTGCTATTTACAGCCCCGCAGGTGAAAATTTTGATCATTTACAGCGCCGCAGGCAAAAATTTTTGCAATTTTTAGTGCCGCAGGCTAAATTTTGTACTATTTACACCGCCTTAGGTGAAAATTTTTGCTATTTACAGCTCCGCAGCTGAAAATTTTTTTTACGGCTGGGCATCTGGGGGGGGGGCACGCTCGGCATCTGGGGGGGGGCATTTGCCCCCAATGCCCACCCCTGGCTATGCCACTGGACTACAATGGCTCAGAAGTTGCCACTACTAAATCCATTCCCCAACAAGCTGCAGTCTTTTGAGGCAGTCCGTCACAATTTCACTTGGACAATTTACATGCTACATAATCTTACCCAAGAGGTGCAGATGTAGCCTTCATCCTCCCTTGGAAGCCCACTGTACATGAACCACATATTACTGTAGCATCTGCAGAGTGTTCTTACACCCCAAGTTTTGCTTAGAAATGTTCCACTGTCTGCCTGACATTTCTCAATACTCAGGGAAGGGTTTCCATTGCCGGGTAGCCAGGTGATCAATCTGTAATTTTTGTGCATCAGAGAGGAGGTTGGTGATTGCGAAGTATCAAGAGCTAGTGCTGCAACAGTCTGTTATTAATCATTTATCAAGTGAAATGACACTGACCTCTCACACATCAAGACACTGAATCGGCTTGATACTTGTGCTCTTTCAAGTATCAAATGAATGGCCGGAGTACCAAGGCACTCTGAATGGCCTATATAGACCCTACGGTTGGTGAGGGGTTATCAAACGAGTTATTTTGCCTTTAGGCGTCTTATTCGCGCAGCAAATGCCTTATTCACCACAACACTGTTGCGGAATGTTGATATGCCCCCCCCCCAACCCCTCTGTTGTATTGACAGTGATCATAGCAAAAGGTTAAGTGAGCACTGACTCTACCACGATAGATACATCGTGATATGGACAAGCATGCACATTGCATGGAAATGTCAAGCATTCAAAATAGCCGATATACAGATGGTGAATTTTTGGTCCGGTGAATTGAATTTCGTAAAATCGGTTACTTTGAATACTTGACGTTTCTACACAATGTGCTTGTCCTCATCACGATGTACCAATCGTGGTAGCGTTGGTGCTCACTTAGCCTTTTGCTACAATCACTGTCAATTCAACAGAGGGGGCAACGTTCGATGTTCCACCACAGAATTGTGGCAAATGAGGCATTTGCGGGACAAAGAAGACGCCTAAAGGCAAAATCGTTCCAATAACTTATCGTTGCATGGCAATGATGTACGAGCACCATTGGCGGACATTTGCCCATGCCCCCCCCCCCTGTGCCCCCATTGAGGGAAGGAGGGAATGCCTGAGACTCGCAAGTTTCAAATTGGGGACCAATTCCATGTGGGCAATAGTAATCAGCACTCAGCGCTCATTTGGCGCTAGTTAGTAGGCACCCAGTAGTAGGTGCCCAGTTTGGCACTCAATGATAAGAGCCGATTTTCAAGCAATTTGAAACATTGTTTGGTTGGCAAGCAGTTCAGCAACAAGCTGCCGACAGTTACAGGCACATTTACACAAAAAATTGCAGGAAACAACTGCATGACGATTTTTTCAATCCAGTGAATCCACCATTATGGTAGACGCCATTTTCTGGTTTTGTTTAGTTGAGCGCAATTACTTTTCGCGTCAACCAAATAGAACTTGCGTTCGTCAATTTCAATTCATTTTCGAATTAGATGGAAAAGTTTTCTGCTTTGTTGGACTTGTGGCAGTTGGTAGGTCAGGGTAAAAGTGTTTCACAGCTAGACAATAGATGCAACGGCACAGAAATCGAGCTGTTTCATGAGTGCCATCTTCAGCATGTGCGGCAGTTGCCACGACACAGGCCGAGATTGAGGGTTTTGAATGAGGGAGTCGCGAAATCATGGCAGAGAAGAAAAAGCAGTTCAGTTGATGGATAGTGCGGCATGGGCAGGAAGCCGAGAAGCCATTCTCAAAATGGAGATTTGAAACTGAACTGAATGAAAGAGCTGCTCTGTCGCCCCAAGAGAGGGAATCCAGGTTTGTTTTGTCAGTTTGATGGTGGCAGAGCATGAGTAAGAGTGGAGGGAGGAGTGTGTTGGTGTGCTGCAGGCGGTCCTGTCCTGAGCCCCAAGAAGTAAGGGCTGCTGGCCGAGATGAATGCCTGCTTCTCCACAATGATGATCGGACTACGATTAGATAAAGATGACAGCGACAAGTGAGCGGATTTGGGGGGGGGCAGTGGCGTAGCCATGACTGGCAAGTGGGAGGGGCAAAGAATGTGAGAGGGGGGGGGGGGGGGGCAATCTTCTTGTCGTTTTGGTGCTAACACGCACAAGCAGAGCGCCACAGGCGGAGGTTTTTATACTCCATAAAAGTGTGGAGCATGGTCTAGGACGTTTGGGCGCCGCCGATTGGGCGCCGCTGTTTGGGCCCCGGGGACGTTTGGGCACCACCGTTTGGGCCCCGGGGACGTTTGGGCGCCAGACGTTTGGGCGCCAGACTCAACCAAGGATAATTGACTCACCTATGTACCACAGAAAGCTTGCTGATGTCATAGTTCAGGAAACAGCTTCAGTCGCACCTGCGGCGCAGCCCGAAGCTGATTCACTGGACTATGACATCAGCAACCTTTCGCGTGTGCCGTCGCCTGCGGAGATGGCTTTACTAAGCATAGCCTTGAAAACAAGCATAAGCCAGATCTAATGCTAGGCCTAAGCCTGAACTAAGCCAAGGTTGAAGCTGAAAGTTGCCCGAAAGACAAATGACACAATCCCATTACAGTGCAACTCAAAACACAATATAAGGCCGCCGCGGCCAAACGTCCAGTGCCCAAACGTCCCCGGTCGCCCAAACGGCGGCGCCCAATCGGCGGCGCCCAAACGTCCCATTCCATGTGGAGTATATAGCATTTGTGCGCGATTGCATAAAATTGCAACGGATATAGCTCGCGCGTGAAGTGGCAGATTTCCAAATGGTCTTGATGTTGGGTAGGCCTAGTGGGTGGGCAACCTGCACAACAAATGGGGTCAGGCTGCGGGTACCCCGCTGGCGGGAAAGTGAAATTTAAATTTGGACGATATGGGAGAACAAATGATCAGTGAGTCGAGAGCTATCCAATAAGCTCGAGATTGTCTCCCTACGACGCAAGTTGAGCGAGCTAGGCTGATTTTAGCATTGAAATCTTGAGAATGGCGTTTTCTGCAGGCCGTGTTTGCGTAATTGAACTAGTTAAACGTGACACTCCGCGAGTGTCAACGTGGCACTCCGCCGATTGTGATATCACTCACTCTTTCTGAATTTCCTGTGCTGAGGTGTACACCTAGACACCTGTGCACATGTACTGAGGTATGTAGGTAAGCGATGTTATCACCGCGCTCTGCGGGGCACCACGCGCTCGCTCTTTCCCTCCCTCCCAGAAGAGACGCTGGTGACGTCACAACACCACAGGGGACCTAGGTAACCCTGGAATGTGGCGCATCAACTGAATGGAGCGCGCAGCGATTTCGTGTCGCCAAAATGCCAATATCACTGGCAACACGCCCGGGAACGTGAACGTACAACAAACAGTCCATCTATGCACCGAGCTGGAACAGACACGTGCAACACGATAGGGAAGTCAGCACGTGTTGCAGGTCGGAGGAAGCATGCTAGCAACAAAGCGCCCAATGCGAAACGCATACGCTATGGCAGTGCCCAAACACAGTCGAAAAGTCATTGAACTTGTTGGTCCTGACTATACTCAGTGGCGTAGCCAGGGGGGGGGCATGGGGGGGCAAATGCCCCCCCCCAGATGCCGGCCGTGCCCTCCTCAGATGCCAGCCAGTAGAAAAAATTTTTGCCTGCGGCGCTATAAATAGTAAAAATATTCGCCTGCGGCGCTATAAATAGTAAATTTTCGCCTGCGGCACTATAAATAGTAAAAATTTTTGCCTGCGGCGTTATAAATAGTAACAATTTGCGCCTGCGGCGCTATAAATAGTAAAAATTTTCGCCTGCGGCGCTACAAATAGTAGAAATTTTCGCCTGCGGCGCTATAAATAACAAAAATTTTTGCCTGCGGCGCTATATAAATGGTCAAATTTTTTGCCTACAACGCTGTAAATACTGGAAATTTTGCCTTCAAGACCAAAAATCGCGAAATTTTTGCCTGCGGCGCTAAATATACGGAAATTAGCACTAAACACAGCAAAATAATTTTTGCCCCCCCCCCCCTAAAATTTTTTTGCCCCTCCCAGTTGCCAATCCTGGCTACGCCCCTGACTATACTTGTCCTGACTGGCTAGTGCACAGTGCTGTACCACAATTCTGGATGGAGTTTTCACGGATCTGTCCTCCAGAACCGGCCTAACGCATCCGAAATCGATCAGAAACAGTATTGGCAAAGTCAGCCGCGCGCACAAGGACGCATCTGTGCACCGAGTGGGAAAGAACCGCGCTAATGGATGGCACTTCTGAAACAGGCAAGGAGGCCGACTTCGCCAAGCACAGAAGGGCGACACCACCGCGGCATTTCAAACCAACAATTATGGCGCTCGCCATCTCCAAGAGCGCTCGCAAGCACACAACCGGTGTCAAAAGGCCCTAAACCGATTGGTCCGAACTTGTTTCGACGGTCCCGCTACACCGCGCTACACCTCAATACAAGCCCAGGATTTCAAATTTTTGGCACAAACCCACCCTAAACCATCCGAAAAGGGTCGAAAGTGAACACTAATCGCAAAACTAACGCGAAATTCGAACTCCCCGACCCCGAAAACCCCCGAACCAACTGTCATCTCGATTTTGAAAGTTTCGGCCCGGGATTCAAAAATTCGACGCGGCCGGGTTACGGTAGCTCGAAAAACCAAAAATTATGTTTCCGGACCAGATTTTAGCGTAGAATCGATTGGCGGTGTCCGTTTCCCGGTAGAACCACGCGTTTTGGCGAAAAAAACTGGCCAAATCCCAAAATCCTCAAATTTGGTCCCGAACGGAAACCCATTGCCCCCGCCTAGCTCACGAACGGCCGGATGGAATTCGGCGATTTTGGTGCCAAATGAAAGAGCACATCCAGACGCCGGCCGGAAATTTTATCTCAGCCCGATCCGCCCAGTAAATCGCGAGATATGATTTTTTGAACGGCCGGAATCGGGTTCTCAAAATTTGAATCTACCGTAACCCGGCCGTGCCGCGTCGGAAATTTCCAATAATGAAATCCCTGACCCGCCTCCCCAAGAGCTACAACATATCCAAAAATGGAGCATTTTGATCAAGTTTTGCGAAAATGGGAGCACAAACAATTTTTTTTACTTAGTAAAAATTTGAATTTTTGAATTTTCAAAAAATTTTCCCATTACCGGAATTTTCTAGGTTCCTTTCCAGCCTGCGCATCCACCAGGGCTATCGAACGCAAAAAACCGCTTGCGAATCGGTTTAGTCTAGCGAAAGTTATGAGGGAGCACAAAGAACTTGTTCCCTACGGTTGCCTACTGCTCTCCGCCGACTTCGTCGGGGCGGAGTGCCAAAAAACTTTTGCTGCCGCATGAAAGAACACGTCGAAAGCTTTCACCTGACGTGTCGATTGCCCCTTTACGACGGAAGACGAGTGAGTTGGAGCCATTTTGCGTTTTCGACCTTCGGGTTGCTCTAACTTGCAAAATTCAAATTTTTGAGTCTCGACCATGGGAAAACGACCCGATCAGTGAGTTGAGACCTATCTGCAGAGCCCAAGAGCGCCTCTCTACGACTTTCCAACTCCGAGATCTGAGCGTGACAGACGGACGGACGCACACACACATGCACTCCACGCTCTCATATGGTGTCACCCGCCTGAGGGCGGGTGACAAAACCCCACTGACCACCCCCCATTCCTGCAATGCTGGTCCATCCCCCCCCCCCCCCCCCCCTGGTGGTAGATCTCCCGCCCCCCCCCCCTCTTCCCCCCTCCCTACTCCTCTCCCCCCACCTGGGAGACCAGCTCCAAAAAATTGCAAATATTTTCACCTGTGGCGCTGTATTTAGGCTAGTTTTTAATCAAAATTAATCGATTTTTGGCACTTCTAATCCTATTGCTGCAAAATTTCCTTACTTTTTTGACAATTTTTAGGCCCCTCTTCCCGAGGGGGCAAGTTACACAGGCATGCCCCCCCCCCTTTGCAAGCATCACTGCTCAAGGAGGATGAGGGGAAGGGGGATGGAGGAAGACTTTGTTCTGGGCCAGGTTTAGCATATTTCTTGCCTGGTGATCTTCTACTTGGTGAGGTATTCACTTGGTGTCATCTGTCGTTCAGGAGTGGGTACCAGGCCCTTAGAGGGAGAATGGCCAGTGTAGCATCTCTTGCTTGGTGGGGGACAAGAAGATGTGGAGCGGCCTCCATAACCCCCATCCCTATCTGCTTCTTCTCCAAGAGGTTGGCCAGAAGCCCTAACCCACATCTAAACCACCACCCACTCCTGAGGTGTCGCTTGACGAGGTGTCTTCTATGGACGTCATACAAAGGTACGTCAGTCTGTGGCCCTTCCTCAGTTGTGTAGCCAGGGGTTGAGGGCATTGGGGTCAAATGACCCCCCACCCCCCCCCCCCCAGATGCTGACCAGTAGAAAAAAGTTCGCCTGCAGAGCTCTAAATAATGGAGATTTTGCCTGCGGTGCTGTACATAGTAGAAATTTTGCCTTCAAGACCAAAAACAACAAACTTTCTGCTTTCGGCGCTAAATTTGCACATACTGTGTAAATCGGAAAAAGTTCAGACAGAGAAATGTTCGGACAAGGCAATAAACCTTATTTGGACATGAGAAAAGTTCGGACAAAGGGGTACTGTCCGAATTGTCCGAACTTTTTTCATGTCTGAACTTCTTCCAATTTACAGTATTAGCACTAAAATCTCCCACTCCACCAATCCCCAATTTCTATTCAAGATTGTAGCTCCCCAAACAAAGCATTTCACAAATTTCAGATGATAATTGGGAACTTTCGCAACTTTGGGGTGGGGGTGAGGTGCAGCTGAATCTCTGCTATGGAGGTGGTATGGTACTGTAAAGCCTCCAATAAGGGCCCTCCTCGAATACGCGCCCCCCCCCCACCTCCTGTAGGGGCCCCTCCTAGCGGACGGTTCAACAAATAAGCGCCCCCCTCCAATAAGCGCCCATCCTAGAGGAAGGTTGAAAATATAAGCCCCCCCCCCTCCAATAAGAGCCCCTCCTAGAGGAAGGTTGAAAAAATAAGCGCCCCCCTCCAATAAGAGCCCCTCCTAGAGGAAGGTTGAAAAAATAAGCGCCCCCCCCCCCCCCTCCAATAAGAGCCCCTCCTAGAGGAAGGTTTAAGAAATAAGCCCCCCCACCAATAAGCCCCCCCCCCCTCCAATACGCGCCCCTCCTTGAGGAAGGTTGAAAAATAAGCACCCCCCTCCAATAAGCACCCCTCCTAAAGGAAGGTTGAAAATAAGCGCTCCTCCCTAGATAGGTTGAAAAAATGAGTGCCCAGGGCGCTCACTGGAGGATTTGCAGTATCCACTAGAATTTCGCTTGTGATGATGTCGTCAGCACCACCCCCCACCCCCATCTTCCTCCCCCCCCCTGCTGTTTCCCCCTCCTTCCCTCTAACCCTTGAATCTTTAGGGTGGTGCTTCACTGCTGTTGCTGCCAACATAAAGCGAGAGCAGAATGGAAGGAGGGGCCTGCAATGCAAGTCGTGTGGTCAGAGTCCAACAGATTGGCGATCCCTGTGACTGCTGCTAGATCCTTACCTGGTGCGCGACTCATTGTGCCTGGTCTCGGAGTTTGTCAATTTGGCAAAATGAACGCTTGCTGTTCACATTAGTCTCTGGTGGATCGCTCGTCTCAAATCGGTACTTGCGTGCAAACTGTTACATGGCGCATCTGAGCCTTCTGCTCTTTTGCTCCCTTCCTGAAGGCTGAAATGAGGAAACTGTCAGAACGTGGCACAGACGTGACCTACGATGGTGGTGAAGACATAGTTCGATGCAGAACATTGCGGGGAGTCGAATGGAACAAGAATCACTTCGATCGGCCCACTCTAGCTCGAGATAAAATTTCAAAATAATGGGTTCAACTTTCTCACCGGCGCTCAGGTCCTCGACCTCCTCCAGCTGGACGAGGTGCGCGGCCGGAGGGAAAATTCGTCCGTGCGGCCGCTGTGGACGTTCGATGGCAGACCTGAAGAGATTAGCGGATGTAGGAATTTTAGACGCGTCGAATGCAACAGGTCTCGACTCTCTAGGTGCTCTGTAGCTCGAGATACAAGTGCATTTCCCTAGCCCTATCCTTAAGCGTTGAACCCATTCTCAATAATGGGTTCAAGATTGACAACGGGTTCAAGTGTCCGTGTGCACTTGAAAAGGTTAAGGAAGATAGCGGTCCTTTCAAGTGAGAGCGGTCCTTTCAAAGGACACCGGTCCAATGAGTTCTCTCCGCGATCTTTTCTGAGATTTTTTTAGGACCGCCCTTCCATATGGACCTTCCAGAAGGGCGGTCCATTGGGATACATAGCTCATGGACCGGCGTGCTGTACCGCTGTTCCAGAAGGGCGGTCCATTTCGAGCCGTAGGCTTAGGCATAAGCGTAGGCTTTTGGCTTAGGCATAGGCTCAGGCTTACAATCTCCCAAGCATGCCTGGAAGCAGAAGCCTAAGCATGAGTCTAAGCAGAAGCCAAACGTATGTGCGTTCAAGCCTAAGCATGAGCCTAGGCATGAGCCTAAACCTGAGCCTAAACCTGAGCCTAAGCATGAGCCTGAGCCTAAGCCCAAGCCTGAGCCTAAGCATGAGCCTAAGCCTGAGCCTGGGCATAAGCCTAACTTGGATACACGCCGCTGCCAAGGGCGCAGTCACAGATTTTCGAAATGGACCGCCCTTCTGGAATGCCAGTACAGTAGGCCGGTCCATCATAACATAACACTATATACCTTGATGGACCGCCCTTCTGGAACGGTGGTACAGCACGCCGGTCCATGAGCTATGTATCCCAATGGACCGCCCTTCTGGAAGGTCCATATGGAAGGGCGGTCCTAAAAAAATCTCAGAAAAGATCGCGGAGAGAACTCATTGGACAGGTGTCCTTTGAAAGGACCGCTCTCACTTGAAAGGACCGCTATCTTCCTTAAGGACCGCTGATCTGGAACAGCGCCCAGACAGGTCTGGCCACAGGAGGTTGGATGCACAGACATGTCTGGCCTCAGGAGGTTGGATGCACAGACAGCTATACGACTTTTCCCTTTGGCGCTCCTTCTTTTCCCATATTTTACGCATTATGACATGGAGGGGAATGAATGGTGGCAGTGGCAGTGGCAGCGGGGGTATGAATGGTGGCAATCTGGCTGTGGCTGTCTAAATTGTTTTCGTCTTCTACTTGCCTTCCTCTGCGCTGCCGCTATCAAGATTCAATCCTCGACTGCCACTGCCACTGTTGTGTAGGTCTCCGTACTTGATCGGCCGAAATCAGGCAAATGGCAGCCAGAACCCCAAAACAAACACCAGACTGGTGTTCAGCGTCGTCGAAAACCCCAGAAACTATTGCCAACTCAATTTCGATAATTTGGTCCCAAAATTTGAACGTCCAGGCGCCAAAATCAGTCTAAAAGCAGCCCGAACCGCGAGACAAACACGGGATTCGTGTTCAGCGACGTGGAAAACCCCAAAAACAACTGTCAACTCGATTTTGAAATTTTCGGCCCAGGGGGCCAGGACCCAAAAATCCATACTCGACGGGACTTTTGTCACCGCGTAGCTATTACTGGGGTGACTTAGAACGATGAAATGTTTTACACATTTATTCACCCTATGGTACTCTTTGCCGGACAACTTCGATTGGCGCCCCAGCATGCACCAGTAAAGCTCAGCCATCTATAGCCGTGCCCCGGATCCGTACTCGGTGGGACCTTTGTCACCGCGTAACTTTTTAGTGTTACGACTTAGAAAGATGAAATGTTTTACACATTCATTCACCCTATGGTACTCTTTGTCGGACAACTTCGCTTGGCGCCCCAGCATGCACCAGTAGAGCTCGGCCGTAGTGAGCGGGACTTAGCCAAAATTTCGGCCATTTTTTTAATCTGGCCCTACGACCGCAATACTCAACCGATCTCGGTGATTTTTTAACATAAAAAATCCGATTAGTAGGCGGTTCTATCGAGCCATAAAACTCTGCTCTAGCTAGTACCGTTCGCGAGAACGAAGCCGAAAACCTTGCGATCAGATGCAGATTGGTTAATTTTTTGACAGTTTTCATTTTTCTCGGGAACCACTTGACCGATCTGAATCTGTCTAAAATTTTAGCACAATACTTCTTGTTACTATGAACAACTATGATGACAATTTCAGCCCGATCGGTTATGTCTACCTATATGACATAGTACTAACCTCCCTGGGGGCGGACTGGCCACCGGCCGAACAAATTGAGTTGAGCGCTAACGCGCTCAACCCGATATGTTGTCTCCATGGCTCTTAGCTCAGGAGGGTGCTTACAGTGCTTCTGCCATGCAGGTACGCGGCCATTTCCTACTGCAACGCTCCGGATCCCATCAAGCAGGCGGACTGGCTGAGGCCTCCCAACTCTGGGAACAGCTTCAACAATCGTGAGTGAGAGTAACAGGCTATTTTCACTTATCAAATGGAAACCATAGTGTCTACAGGCGGATCGAGCGTCGCCAGCCAATGGACAGACGAGAGCATGCTCTGTCCCTCCCCTCCGCCACCCGATGGAGAAGTCAACCCTGTGAGGTGAGAGGAGCGGGACGTCATTTTTGCTTGTTGTTATGAAAATCATACCGTAGGCGAGAAATCAATAGTTTATTATCTCTCCATGCAGGGCCAATTTCCCGGTGTTCAAGCGCAAGGCGGTCACCAGCTTCTACACAGCCATGAAGCTTCTGTTCGAGCTGCCCGAGATTCCGGCTGAGAAGGTGTGCTATGGACCCCCTCCCTACAGGTGAGAAACAACAGTCGGTCTGAACACCTTTCCACCCAAACCCCAAATATATAGAAACTATCTTTATGGCACGTGGATGGGGCCAGTGTACCGCTCCTTAGCACCTCTCCTTAGCATACCTGTAACGCGCCCCCTCGGGGAGGGGAGGGGGGGGGGGGGGTAATCCGGATTTTAGGGGAGGGGAGGGGGGAGGGGAGGGGGATATCCCCCCCCCCCGCTCCTTAGCATGGCTCTGTGAAGGGCACACCACAGTAGCGGAGTGGGGCAGGGTATGTAGGGACGTTTATGGGATATTTGCGGTATCCAAGCACTTCCTTCCACCAAATTGAGCTCATTGCTCTTTTACTGGTATGGCATTTAACTTTTGCTACCGCTCATTCTCTGGCTGACCTCCTTACCACCCTTTTCAGTTGTCCCTCAGGTCGGGTGGACATAATAGCCCCACCCCGAACTGTGCCTCCGGCGATTTGCGGTTACACGAACGCTCCCCATCATTACATAATTAAAAAATTACCGCTACCCTACCCCAATCGCAGCGCCCACCGAGAAGCCACCTATCTCGTGGACGTGGACGAGTGCTATGAGGACCTATCCTCTGACTGCTACGGCATCTACAAGCAGTGCGGTCTCAAGTACCGTCGATTCAAAAGGAATCCTGAGGGCGAGGGATACGTGGCGGCTGACAACCACTTCAGACGACATCCGGACCCCGGAGTGCTCTACGACTTTCTCATGTGAGGAGAAGCGCCTGCGTGCGTCCGTACGGGGGGGGGGGGGGGGGGGGGGGGGGGGGGGGGGGGGGGGGGGGGGGGGGGGGGGGGGGGGGGGGGGGGGGGGGGGGGGGGGGGGGGGGGGGGGGGGGGGGGGGGGGGGGGGGGGGGGGGGGGGGGGGGGGGGGGGGGTGGGTGTGGGGGGGGGTGGGTGGGGGGGGGGGGGGGGGGGGGGGTGGGGGGGGGCGGGGGGGGGGGGGGGGGGCGGGGGGGGGGGGGTCGGGTGGGGTGGGGGTGGTGGTGGTGGTGGTGGGTGGGTGGTGGTGTGTGTGGTGGTGGTGGTGTGCGGCGTCGCGTGCGTGCGGCGTCGTGCGGTCTGCGTGGTGGTCTGGTGGTGCGTGCCTGCGTGCGTGCGTGCGTGCGTAGGTGCGTGCGTAGGTGCGCCCGTGCGTGCGCACAACTGCCTTATTGCTCCCAGCACGCGCAAGCACTACGCGTCGAGACTGGAGGTGCCTCCGGTGGTGGTGGAGCCCCCTGCCGAGAATGAGACTGAGCCCACGAGCCAGCTGCGCAGGCAGCGCAAACGTCGAGTGATCAACAAGATGACCAAGACCATCTGGGTGGCCCACGGACTCCACGGGGACAGATACAAGTGCGTGACGATGGCATCGCCTCCCTCCTGCTTCCTCTCTCTCCGTTTCCCACTTCGTCTCCCTCTCACTATGTAGCTCTACACCTCTCCCTCTCTCTGGTTCTAGTTCTCCCTTTCTATCTTCCTCCACTTCCTCTCTCCCTCCCTCGCAGGTACGCCCTGATCTCCTATCGTAACGCGCCGGCGGAAGGCACCTTCGAGCCCGTCTACCATGGCAACTGCAAGGACCGGTCCAAGTTCCCACAGGGCTACGTGCGCACCAAGCCCAGCGTCCTGAAAAAGATGAAGGAGCAACTCAAGTCCTCTCTTATACCCGACGTCTATCAGAGCGTCAACGCCGTGCAGCCCGAGAGGCCCCACCTCCCAGACCCAGCTATACTGCCCCCACTGCCGAACGAGAAGGCGCGCAACTACCAGCAGGCGAGATTGGATTCGCAGGGGATTTAATTGAGGCATGTACATACATTCCTGGGGACTGCAGGTGATTCGCCTGGCCACGCGCGTCCCGGGGGCGGCGCTGCGCAAGAGGACGGGAGCGAAGACCAAGCAGGAGATACAGATAGAGAACGAGATACGCATGGGATTGAGAGGGTTGGAGGACTTCCCCACGGGCATCCCGGGCCAGAGTCTGCAGGTGTGAGCTGACTATAAACAATGCTATGTAAAGCGAGAGGACATTTGTCAGTTGAGCGAGAGTTATAAAGTGTAGTGTGGCAGGGCAAGTTGTTCGTTAACCATTCCTCCACCAGGTCAAGCGAGACCTTTGACTGATCACAGGATGGTCAAGCTTTCATATCTGGCCAGTCTTTTCCATGAACCAGTGTTTCAGACGTTCCAGTCTGCGGACGCGGGTTCCAAGGAGGTGCTGAAGGAGTTGACCAAACTGGACAGGGTGGCCCGCAAGTCCCTGGGTAGGAAGGACTCGCGCAGAGATCCCCTCAAGCGGAAACTGGACGAGCTGAGACTGCTGCTGCTGCAGAGGGCACGGCAGAAGGAGGGAGAGGAAGACGACGACGACGAAGACTACGATGAGCCAGAAGTGGTCAGCGTCAGAGTGTTCGTGCGTGCGCGCGCGCGCACTGCCATGCTTGGGAGCGGGGGGGGGGGGGGGGCGAGGAGCATTCCATATAAAATCCTCACCTCGCTGCTACATATATGCAGGCTCGCCCCACAGCCAAGGCCAGGGCGAGGCCTTCGCGAAGGGGTGTCCGCGTCCCGGCCTCCAAGGCGCCCACGGGACCACCCCCTCTGCGGCTTGGTGGTGGGGCCAGCAGCAGCGGCAGTCACCGACCCCCCGCGGCGCCGACGACCAGTCGCGGCGGGGAGTCTCGCCCCCTGATCATGCAAGTGCAGCGGCCGAGCGTTGCCCAGGCGGTGGGCTATAGGGCCCAGGGGGCAGAAGACTACGCCTGGTACGAAGACGACAGCTACTATCAGTGACAGTATACAGAGACTCTGCAATCGCTCCCTTCGTCGCCGACTGCCTATGTTAGGCCACGTGGGCCCGTACTACTGGCGTCGCTGCTGTTTTGCTCCGTTGGTGTTCAGTCGCTTGTTCTGTTATGCTGTAGTGTCCGCTCGTTTTGCACATTGCTACCGTACCTACCGTGGACAATGAGCGC
Source organism: Linhomoeus sp. GSCO2_2 (assembly GCA_030248115.1). Classification (NCBI taxonomy): domain Eukaryota; kingdom Metazoa; phylum Nematoda; class Chromadorea; order Monhysterida; family Linhomoeidae; genus Linhomoeus; species Linhomoeus sp. GSCO2_2. Next base: position 21,111 of record JASAMZ010007829.1, on the reverse strand, counting down.
TTTGCTTCTCAATCGTCTAGCTCTTGGAGAATTCGCCGCTGTGAAACGTGCTCTGGGGTCTGGGGAGTAAGTGCGTGGACCTGTTGCAAACTCGTTCCACTAGACTCCTGGTGTGCGTTAAGCGCGTGGTTGTGTACGTATGGTCAATTCTAGACACTTGTGTGATGTGTACGTATGGTCATTTCGCAAGCGTCGGAGATAATGCGGTCAGATAATGCGGTCTAAATTCTAGATGGACGACTTGTGCAATGCGCTAGACAGTAATGAATCCAGCTGCACGTAACACCGTAACGTAACGTAACAAGGTATATGGTATCCGCGTAAGCACCAGTAGCAGTAATGCAAAGTGGACGCTCGCATACAGGACAGTCGTAATAACCCTTGAAATGAGATTAGAGAGAGAAAGCGAACGCTGCCCGGGGATACTGTATTATGTACTACCAATATCAAGAGCTACCTTTGTCTAAGCACACGGCATCCATTCAGACTTCGAGTGGAAACGCTACCGTAGCCAAATGTCGCGTCGAATAACCACAACAGTGGCGAGATTACAACAACTATTCAGCGCGCATCAAACACAAAACGAGCGCGCCAATTGCCAAATGGCGCAGCCACACTGTAGTACCGTATCCCACTCCCCCACTCGTCCCGTAATTTCGACAACTCTCGATTTGGTCCACTGAGTCGCGGTAGAATCGCCACGACTCCAATTCTCTAAGGCAAAGCGTGCCTCCACCTCTGTCGTCTTGAGACTGCTGAAAAACAAATGAAAAAATAGGTCAAAATTTGTCAAAATTAACAAAAAAAATTAGAAAACAATCACCATTCGATTGATGTCTCCCACGCAGACCCAGGGCTGCAAAGAGTCATTGGAGACGGCCCATTTTGAGTGGTCGCGGCTGCTGTCGAAGGGTATAGTACCGCTCACGTTGAGAGCGCGCAAATTGTGCACCTGAAATGGGTGAACTTTAGAGATGTAATGCTTTTCGAATTTTTTTTGAAAAAAAAACTTTTTTATTAAAAAAGTCGGCCGACTTTTTTTTAATTGAGAAAAAACTTTTGTTCTGGATTGTGGGTAGAAGTTACCATGTTGGTAGCAAAATTTTCCACAATTTAGCTAACTTGAACATGACATTTCCATTAGTGCAAGACTATATCATGAAGACCAAAACTGCACCAGTTTTGGCCCTGCGGGCAGCTCAGAGTGTCAGAAGTGAAGATGGTTGTCACATTTAGTTGCCTGTTTTGATTAAAATATCCCTGTACAACATCTAAACCACTCTTCCGTGCAATATATAGAGGCTGAGAGTGCCTTGCGTGCATAGCGTACAACACTGTAACACCCTATGGTAGGCTTTGGTACACAGACCTAGTACTTTTGAAATACAATTTTTTAAAAAAAATTTTTTTTCAAAAAAATATGGGTTTGAAAAAAAATTTTACATCTCCAGTGAACTACTCCAGTAAATCTACTGGAATTGGGGGCGGGGCGGCCGTCAAAACGTATACCAAAAGAGGGGTTCAGTTCGAAAAAGTTAACCTATCATTTGACTCAATAGAACGCCATGTAGGCTTGGGGGGTAATACGGTTTCACAGTCATATTCTTGTCACCTGATACGGCGTGTCACAGACGCTAGGCAAGTCTCCCTTCCCATTGAGCCAAGTCTCTACCAATATCGATTCCTGCAAAGCGCCGGCCACCAAATCCGCGTAGAGATCTAAATTCCGTCTTTACTAAAGCGTCATATTAGGCCAATTTTGCGTAAAGATTCAAAAATACCCCCACCCTTTCCCCACTTGCGATGCTTGGCGAAGCTGCGAAATATGACGCCGTTTTGAGAAATAAGGTCCGTCTCGCGAAAATAGGGCGGATCGCGCATAGATTTCTCGGCCACAACCAAGCCCAGAACTGGGTATTTCTGAGCCATATTCATAGGCAGTCGACTACTGTAGATCGAAGGCTGGTAGTAGAGCAGTTGGCGGGCTGGAATTTGCGCGCTTTTGTTTTTTAGCACACCGTAACACCGCCAATAAGCACCACCCTCCCGTCCACCAATAAATAATCGCCCCATTCAAATAAGCGACCCCCCTCTCTCTAATAAGCGACCCCCAAGAGTGGTGGTCAAGATAAACCAGGTCGCTTGTCGGAGGTTGGCACACAACTTTTTGACGTAATACATTTGTGTGTCAAATACAAACGAAACGATGTAGGAAAATCGTAGAACCAAAAAATCGCACATTTTCGACCGCAGTCTACAGTATTCCCCAGTCACATACACATCTTACGATTGCACTACGATTTGCGGACTCAACCCTACCGATTTCGCCCAATTGTTGCGCGCCGAACGTAACGCATAGCATGGACTGTCCGTAACGCAGTCCGCTCTTAGGATAGCGATATGAGGAATTGGTGGCGAATTTGGGCACGCTGTGAATCAGCCAGAAACCCGAAGTCTCGTCGAATAGCTGCGCGCCCTGAATAACGAGTAGGAATTATCCGTGTCAAATCGCTACAATAGAGCGCGACGTTAAATTAACAGCACGTTGGGAACGGCTCGAGTCAACATTGTCTGAACGCGGTACTCTAGCAGTATGGATACTGCAGCAGTATGATTACTGTTACACTACGGATACTGTAGCAGTACGGATACTGTAACAGTATGGATACTGCATCAGTACGAATACTGTACCAGTACGGATACTGTAGCAGTACGAATACTGTAGCAGTACGGATACTGCAGCAGTAGGGACACTCTAGCAGTACCGACAAAGTAGCAGTATGGATACTGCAGCAGTACGAATACTGTAGCAGTACGGATACTGTAGCAGTACGGATACTGCAGCAGTAGGGACACTCTAGCAGTACCGATAAAATAGCAGTATGGATATTGTAGCAGTAAGCATACTGTAGTAGTGATGAGCACAGATGCGTTTGTTGGCCGCTCTTAGCTCCAACACAAACGAAAGTATAGTGAACTGCTACTGTAGCAACCTTGGTGTGACCCCTGTAGGAGTCCTTCTCTCCACTGATCGGGTGCTCGTCGTTGTAGAGCAGGTGGTAGACACGCTGCAATAATTATAAGCAAACAAAATATCCAACACCCACCCTAACGTGAAGTATTGTGCCCTGCATAGTCATGTGGCGCCAATGAACAGCGTCACAAGGTTTTAAAACGAAAGCTCTGAGACATTCTTAACTAGAATGGGGGGGGGGGCTTATTCGAGTACTTACAGCAAAATAAGTCACAAAATGCAAAGCTACTACAACAGTTTGCGTACAGGGTTTCTCGCGTTGTTCACAAGCTGCGCCAAAGTATTGGCCACCAATTGGGACGGCTCATCTATTCCCTTTTCGCTCAAAATCCACTGTTTGACATTCGAATCAAAATAATAAAACGCGCTCCCCTTATTAATAAGGAGATTCTTCTGCCGTCTCTTATTGATTCTGGGCAATTTGGACACGAGAAAATAGTCCACGGGATTATTGTTTTGGTCGCGGCAGCCCAAATCGCTCAGAGTTAACGATATGAAAAATATTGCCAAAATAGCGCAAATTGGCAGAATTCGCCACATGATTTTGCGCTGGACAGAGTCAAGACTTGTGAATTGTGTGTACGGACGCCATAAACAATAGCAGTGATCGTTGCACGAGGTGTTTTGTATTGATACAAAGACAAATTAGGGGTAAATCTTTATGCTCACAGGAATAATCGTCGCGTACGTATAACCAGGCTACAATCGGCTACAGACCAAAAGTCAAAGTCAATACACGTATCGATCGCTTGCGGGCGGCCATTTCTCTACTGCACAGACAACAACAAACTTTTCGTTTTCACACTCTCCAACTGTGCGTATTATATCATATTTTAAGCACAATTTCGAGTGGATATCTCACGAAACAACTCAGTTTCACACCGTCCCAGTCCCGTCCTGTTCATCATCATCATCTTCAATCGATGGGGACTCGGTTCTGATTGGGGTGTAAGAGCCCGCCCTATCCCTCCGCTCCGCAAGCATTTTTTGGATATCTTTGTAGAGGAGGGGCAAGAGACAGACGAAGGTAAGAAAGGCCTGAATGTTGATTTTTTGTATTTGGAAATTTTAATTTGTAAAGATATAAATTGGCATACATTTTTTCGCCCGGCCTCAGCCGGGCGAACCCCTACGAGAGCTTATCGTCCGTGCGTTGGTCCGTCCGTCCGTCCGTTCGTTACGCTCTCAGATCTCGGCGTCGGTAAGTTGTAGGAAGGAGATCTTGGGCTCTACGGAAAGGTCTCGACTTGCTGGTAATGTGCCTCGAGAAATCGGCATTCAAAAGTTTGAATTGCGCGCACTACAGTAACCCGAAGGTTCAAACTGAAAACGGCTCTAACTCGCTCGTCTTACGTCGTAGAGCGGCGCGCGATAGGTCAATTAAAAGGTCTCGACGTGCGCTTTCGTTTGGCATTAAAAGTTTTCTTAATTACGCAAACACGCAACACGAAAAGCGACATTCTCGCGTTTTTAACGCAGAAGTCGCTCTAACTCGCTCAGCGTGCGTCGTGCGAAGACGATCTTGGGTTGGTTGGATAGCTCTCGACTCACTGATCATTTGTTCTTCTATTGGTCGAAACTCAAAAGTTTGAATTTCGGGAGCTACAGTAACCCAAAGGTTTAAAACGCAAAACTTATCTAACTCCCTCGTCTTCCGTCATAGAGAGACGATCTTGAGTTCGTTGAATAGGTTTCGGCGCACTGATAATTCCGTTAAGAGAAGTCGAAATTCAAAAGTTTGAATTGCGCGCGCTACAGTAACACAAAGGTCCAAAACGCAAAACGGCTCTAACACGCTCGTCTTACGTCGTAGAGCGGCGTGCTATAGGTCAACTAAAAGGTCTCGACGTGCTCTTTCGCTTGGCGTGAAAATTTTGTTAATTACGCAAACACGCACCACGAAAAGCGACATTCTCGTGCTTTTAGCGTAGAAATCGCTCTAACTCGCTCAGCGTGCGTCGTAGAGAGACGATCTTGAGTTGCTGGATAGCTCTTGACTCACTGATCAGTTGTTCTTCTATTGGTCGAAACTCAAAAGTTTGAATATCGCGAGCTACAGTAACCCAAAGGTTCAAACAGCAAATGGGCCCTAACTCGCTCGTCTTACGTTGTAGAGCGGCATTCGTTCGACCGTTTGAAAGCTTACGTTGAGGCAGTTGTTGAACGGTCATTCCTAAAGAAATACTTTTGTTTTTTTAAACCCTTGTCTTACGAACAACTTTGTCTGCTAAAAAAATTAATCCCGGGCGATCCCAATGTTGCCTTGCAACAACCGCTCAGAAATGCGTGTGTCTTGCTCAAAAAATTAATCCCGGGCGATCCCAATGTTCCCCTGCAAGAACCGTTCAGAAAGCAGCGTGTCAGAGGTAGCGCATGAATAGTGGACTCCGGGCGGGCGCGCGTCATATCGGAAAGGCTTCGAAATACTTTACAAAAGTATCCACTCTTTTACTCTTCCACTTTAAAATACTCACAAACCACTCTGTATTAATAAAACAACTCAACTTTTTTAAAACAGCTTGTTATACTCCACAAAAAGTGTGGAGTATATAGCGTTTGTGCGCGAAACGCAGAGAATTGCAACGGATGTAGCTCGCGCGTGCAGCGGCCGATTTGCAAACGGTCTTTTGCGTTGGGTAGGCCTATTGGGTGGGCAGGGTGGAAACCAAACGGGGTCACGCTGCGGGACCCCATTGGCGGGAAATTTAAAAATTTAAATTTTCAAAGTACTGAAAAAGGCATAGTACAAGGTAGAACTCGAAAAAGTTGCATATAATGGTATATACTATCTTTTGATATGTTGTAGTACTCGATAGTGCCGAACACGGAAAAAATGAATTGGATCGCTGCGGGACCCATTTTGGCGCCAAATTTGAAAAATTCGCCAATTTTGGCCCCGGGTCGACTTTGACGGGCTGCTGTGCAAGCTATGTAGCAGCTAGAGCGGCGAGACCGCTCTTGTTGCTCCTTCCCAGATGTCCTCTATCGAATGAGCCATGAACGGAGAAAATCGGGCGAAACACAAAAAACTTTCTTACACTGCGACTTTTTCGACTCCGGGGTCGAAAATTGCGATTTTCGCATTTCGGCGTCTATAGCGCTCGAATGCGTTGTCGAATCGTTCCAAAAATGGTTTCAAACGATTCTGCGCTTAAATCTGGCCCAGAAAAGTATTTTTGAAAAATTTGCAGAGCTACAGTATCCCTGCCGCGTCGGTTTGAATTTTGGGCGTCGGGTCGACTTTGCCAATATTATGCTCGATTTCGGGGTTTTCGGGGGCGCTGATTACGAATTTGGCATCCGTTCAGTGTATAGATGATGTTTGAACGTACCTGCGACGAATTTCTATGCTACCGTACGCCAAGTGCAGAATTTCGTTTCTGCGAGTCCATAGGAAGTTAGGGGTGTTGTATGTCGATTCTGGGGTATTCTGGGATGTAGATCACGAATTCGGCATTAGTTTTCCGATTGGGAGTGTCAGGAGGCCACAACAGCAGAGGAGTCACCGTGCGTAGGAGCTCAAATTTGTGGAGTATACTGCGTCCCCCGGACGACTTGCCTGGTTCATTTTTGAATATCGAGCATAAAATTAGGTATTCGTGCTGTTTGAAAATCAAATTTGTAGACATAAAAATTTCTAGAACCTACAATTTTGAATATTGAATACAAAACTAGCACGTTCCACGGATTGGCGAGAAAAGGAAACGAACAGTCACACTTGCGCTTCAAAACGTGAAACAATTCACCCACAACCACCACAAAGTGTCAAAGTTCGAAGGAAAGGTTTTTAAAGTCTTTGTTTGACGAAACGAAAAGGAAAAAAGAAAAATCTCTCGCTCACCATGAATATAAAGGTGAAAAAGACGGCCGTCCAATTGAAAGCGTGCATAATGAGAGGCACTAATAGTTGACCCAATGACCCGCCCACGCTACCCGTACCGTCCACTATGCCGGTTACTGTAGAGAGGGCCTCCGCGCTGCCTGCAATATTATACGAGAACACTACCGTATTTACAGTATTTCCTCCAATAAGCGCCTCTTCTAGAGAAACAGGAAAAAATAAGCGCTCTGGGGCGCTTATTCGAGGATTTACACTGTATCTTCAGCGCAATTGGGGACACAATCACTTTCTTTTTGCACATTAAATTAATAAAAAATTCCAAAACCAATCAACACACCCGCAATCTCCGGCTGTCGACCCAAATCGGCCGCGACCGCAGCACTGATCAAATTGGAGGGTCCCCCAATGAAGGCTCCCATCAGGGTCATCAGCACCGAATTGAACACCATGTCGCGGGGAGACTCTGCAAAAAAAATTGTGCAATTTTCGTAAAAAATTTGTGTTATTTTTACATTTATGTATTACTGTAAATCACTAAGCCCTCCCGCTTGGAGGGGGCACTATTGGAGGGTGAAAGGGCCTGTAGTGTAGTAGAAGTATTATATTACAGTACACTGGGCACTATACAGTACAGTATACACAGTACAGTACTAGAGCCTTTAGCCCGTAGGAGAATCTCTATGGTCAAAAGCCCATGGGTAGTCTACAGAGCATGAAGGAGAAAACTCAATCATCGAATTCAGCGTACCGAAGAACATTGCAGTTAGATCTCAAGTCATTTGACACTGCGCCCCTGTCAGGGCCTCTGTTTAGGATCGCACCCGCTCCTGTGCCTGTAAATACACAATAGACACTTGGGTTTAGCCCGTAGGGCATTTCAGAGAGTGCTCAAGTCATTCGACCCTGTGCCCCTGCCAGTGCCTACATTTAGGATCGCACCAGCTCAGATGCCTGTAAATACACAGTAGACGCTTGTGTTTAGACCGTAGACAGTTGGGTTTAGCTCGTAGGAGATTTCAGATAGATCTAAAATCATTTGACATAGATCCAGAATGGTTTGATGCTGTGTCCCTGCCAGTGCAAGCAGTGCCTGCGAATACACTTTGGAGTCTCACAACGACAACTCTTTAGTGAATGGTGACACTGTAAAGCGCCTTTGGCGCGAAATGAAACGTCAGTCGCAGCGTATGGCGCCCTCTGTGCTCAGAATGTACTGTGCAGTCGATATTTTCGTGATTTTCATGGAATTTAGACATCGGCCAAAGTCCACAATAGGACGTTTTCTATTCCAGGCCAAGGCGGTTCTTTTGATGTATAGACCATCGCGATCGGTCAACGCTGTCGAGAATTATCGTGGTAACAAACAAACAGACAGACAAACAGACACACTCTATGCCGCTTAGTATAGAGGATACCTTTTCATGCACTTTTACTTTTGGAGGCCGGGGGGGGTGGTTCTTGTTCTTTAGGGCCACTATTGGAAAAGGGGGGGGGGAGGGCTTATTAGAGTACTTTACGGTATGCGCACTCACGGGAGTAGGCGTAGAGGCTGCCGGTGGACAGAAGCAGCATGGCAGAGATTACAGGGGTCCTACTGGACATGTGGTCCTGGAATGAAAAGAATTAAACGAGATTCGACCGTATTCACTCTAATATGCCCCCCTCCCTCCCTCAAGGGGGGAGGGGCTCAATTTCAAAGGTCGTGGCCAACCAACAGTCGACATTACTTCAACGGCACAGTGCAACGTTCCACGCGCCCCACACTACAACAATACAAGCTGCAAAACAACCCGTCACCCTCCAAATTTGATATTTCCAGCCATACTTACCGTAAGAATTCCTGCCAGGAATCCAGCCACAATGCCTCCCCAGTCGTACCACGTCGACAATTGGTCAGAAGTGGCTTCAGACCAATGATATCTTGTGGTCAAATAGAACGGAAGCCAGAAGAAAAAGCTGTAGTTGACCATCTTGAGACAAAAGTAGGCCAGCGAATACTGAAGTGGATATTGTTGTTTCGAATAAAAAAAATGTGTCTTCTATTGGGATATCTGGCAAATTGAAAAATCTCGCTGGTCGCATACTATGCCCCGAGGCACACACCCCCGACGTTCTCTCGTTTTTCAGTAAGCCAAATTGAACACAATTTTGCCCCCCCCCCTCTTTCCAGTAGCCTTTACTAATCACACGGGCGCCCAGAGGAAAATACGCATGCATATTCTGCGCTATAGTGTAGGGAAGGACACTATAACACCCACCAAGACATTACCAACAATCATCAAAACAAAACGAAACAAAAACACTCACAGGAATAACTCCGGGCAGAGTGACGGCCCTCCAAAAGGTGACGGGTTCCGGCCTGTGCTCAGACACTGCCTGGGGAAAGTCCCCGTGATGGCACTCCTCTACAGTATACCCTTCGGGCACGAGAAACGGGTAATAATGACTAGCGTAAATCTTCAAATAAGCGCTCCCCCCCCCCCCTCGAATAAGCGCCCCTCCTAGAGGAAGGTCGAAAAACTAAGCGCCCCCCCCCTCCAATAAGCGTCCACCTTTTGTTAGTACCAGCAGTACTAGCACTATCTATCACGTGTGCTCTGTGACCAGTAGCGGATCCGGGGGGGGGGGCGGTTGTGCGTCCGCCTCCCCCCCTCCCCTTCGGCCAAACCGCCCCCCTTTCCCTCTCCCGAGAAAAAAAATTTGCGCGGCAGCACCTCCAGAGCAAAAAATTTTCGCCTGCGGCGCTATTTTATGGCACTTTTGTACCAAAATGGGACAAAATCGGCCAAAATTTTTGCCTGCGGCGCTATTCTATAGCACTTTTGTACCAAAATAGGCCAAAATTGACTAAAATTTTTGCCTGTGGCGCTATTTTATAGCAGTTTTGTACCAAAATAGGCCAAAATCGGGCCAATTTTTTGCCTTCGGCGCTATTTTAAAGCATTTTTGTACCAACATAGGCCAAAATCGGCAAAAATTTTCGCCTGCGGCGCAAATTTTTTTATGTGCTTTTATAGCATCTTGGTCCCCCCCCCTGTCGCCTCAAAAATTCCGCACCGCCCCCCCCATTCCAAAATCCTGGATCCGCCACTGTCTGTGACCATTCCTAACACAAGATGGGGCTAGTTATGACAGCACTATTACTAAGAAAATAATTGCAGGTATTCTGATCAAAAGCCATACAGTTTCAGTCTAAATCTATGCAGATGTGTGCAAAAATATGACAACAACGGGAGGTTTTGGGTGAAATTTTGGCACTCCTGAGTGGGCGAGTTAATAAACGCCCCCCCCCTCGAATAAGCGCCCCTCCTAGAGGAAGGTTGAAAAAATAACCGCCCAGGGCGCTTATTGGAGGATATACGGTACTGGGTAAAATGGGCCGGCGGGTATAGAGAGGGTACCAACAACTCTGGCGCATACACCCAGTACCATTGCGAAAAATTGTAAAAATAAAAAATATTCAAATTTAAAAAACTCCGTTATGCAACTAAGCTGTGAACAGCTTCCCACCTATATCCCTGGGTGCCGAGACTAGTCCAAAGAACACCACGATCGCCCCGCACAGCAGGAGGGCCGCGTTGGCCAGGAAGGTGTACTGTATGAAACAAATTGCGTATTTTTCCCACAAAATGCGTATTTTACACACCGAAATAGCACAACGCAGACCTCATAGCCGTATATCAAAAACTCGGCGGCGATCCAAGAGCCGATAATGTTCCCTATGGAAGCGCAAGAGGACCAAAGACCCAAAATAGCGCCGCGACTTGAGCGGCCAAACCAGTTTCCCATGACGCTGAACGGGTGAGAAACCCCGGGTAACATACCTGTAACGCTGGGGGGGGGGGGGGGCCTGGCCGGAGATCCCCCCCCCCCCCACCTACCCAGCCTGAAAGACCCCCCTCCCAAAAATTGCTAAAATTTTCGCCTGCGGCGCTTAAATATGGCCAAATTGTCGCCTGCGCCGCTACATTTGGGCTGTTTTTCATCAAAATTGAGCTATTTTTGGCACTTCTACTCTATTTTTGCAAAATTTCCTTACTTTTTGCAAAATTTTGAGGTCATTTTGATTCCCCTCCTCGGTTATTGTTAAAGCCAAAGCCCAAGAGACAAATGAAAAAAATAATCTTGTTTGACGCGGCGAATATCGGCTGCGCCGGCGTCCAATAGCATGCAGGTGACACGCGGCCCCAAGAATTCAAAATTTCAAATTTGCAGAGTAGTATTATGTTAAATTTACAGTTTGTCAATATCTTACAATATTTATACATACACATGCGCCCACCAAACTTCCGTGGGCCAGCCACTGCTCTGAACGAAGCCCGTAAAGGCCCAAACGACCACGTAGAAGGTCTTACTGTAGAAGTGCAGCCACTCCGTCAGACAGCCGAAGGTGAACACCTGAATCGGTGCGTGTTTTCTTTTAGAAGAGATAAACACGCAACACGCCATGGAAAATACTATCAGTGCGTGTTTAGCATAAAGCAGGAAAGCAATAAACACGCAACGCGCCAAGAAAAAATACTATCAGTGCATGTTTCAGATGGGGTGAAGTGGTAAACACGCAACACGCCACGCGACTCACGCCAATCGAAGCAAGGACCATTCCAGCAGACAGTACGAGTCTGGGATCGAATCTGTCGCCCAGAATACCGCTCAAATAGAGCCCTATGGCGTAAGCGCCTGAAATGAAAGACGTTCTAAATAATATGAACAGAAATACTAAGAATTTTAAACACAACTAAAATTACGACACAAAGATACCCACCCAGAAAAGTGGCGTCCAACACGCCCAGAAATTCGTCCTTCTTAGTAGCGTCGGTGAAGAGATAGCTCGACAAGCGAAAAGTCTAAAATTTGCGAACATTTTCTACTAAACCTTAACCACATTTTCTTCCTTACCCCAATCGCAAGACATTCGGAATCGTTGTACAACGGATTGTGACACGAATAATTGGCCGGGGGCGTCCACTGAGCGCTGAGGCTTGCTTTCACGTTGCTAAAGGACTTTCTGGACGCGTGAAAAAGCGTGTAGCTAAAAAAACTTGTATTTTGAACATTTTTGCCACAATTTGCAACAAAAAAAACTCTCGCAAAACCTGAAAAACGTCAGCAAAAAGACGGACAAATGGTGTCGCGTGAACTGCTGATGGCCGCACAAAGCCAATTTCAACTTTTTCCTCAGCAAATGCTCGTTTTCTTCGCCCTCATTTTGCGAATCTTCGCAAATACTTTCATTTCGCAAATGCTCCAAAATGGCCGCCGTTTCGTCGTCCGCCCGACTGGTTCCCTCGCCGGACATTTTGCTTTTCAGCGATAGGAACCTTGGAAATATGCTCAACCGTTCAAAAAAAATCAAATGACTAAACACGCAGCAGTTTTGGATTTCGAAGTGCCGGAGTATCGACTAGGAGCTACACAGCACCTACTGGGGACGTAGCGCCTCCTACCGTATCAGTCGGATAAGGGCGAACAGTGACGATTGCATAATGGATATTCGTCGGATAATCGTGTAGGCAAGGATGTTGCTTGGCTTCTTGTCAACTACAAGCCGCTGGGATAACGATAAACGAATCGCACTGTGAAGGGAATAGAACGGAAAGAATGGATCGCGTGGCCCAAAGTGGCGCTCAAAGACAGCAGATCACAAACGCACATGCACACATTTAGGTAGGTAGCAGCGCTGCAAATACCCAGAAGCCCTTTCTTCGCAATTCTCTTCCTCTTGTGTCTTCCTCGTCACATGAGGCCGGCGCCCCTGAGCCCGTTCCACGGAACGCCACCTCTGCAGCTGCAGAGGCTTGGACACGCGAGACCACGCGAAACGCGTGTTCTCGCGTGGTCGTTCCGTGGAGCGGGCCCAGCCTGATGCGCTTGGCAAGCATGGCGTCCAGCAGGAGCCCCGTCTTCTCCTCATCCGTCAGAGTGTCTCCCTCCCGCATCAGCACCTTGAGGGAGGCGTATCTCTCCACGTCCTCGACGTCGAACTCGTCCTCGATTTCGTAGGCTTCTTCGTCTTCTTTTTGGCGGCGTCGCCAAGGGCAAATTTAGGATTGGAAAGAGTAGTGTTTTGATGCGATTGGAGGACGCAGAAATGGAGTGTTCGAACGCAATGACTTCCCAGCACCAAAACTACTGAAATTGGCTCGCAAAGGGAAATGGCGTGCCGTGTCTAGGGATCGCGAGCTTCGGTCCTAGTCAGGTTGGACTAAAATTGCCGAGGCAACGCCGCCATTCCTTCTTCTTCGTTGTCGCGATCAACGCGAGCCCGTAGTTTCTCTTGGGGCGCGTCGAGAAGACGGGCCGTCTCCAATTCAGCGCCGTCTTCTTGTCTCGATTCCAAGGTTTCAGGCTGCTCTGCAGAGTTTTGCGCTTGGCGGTCACGTCGTTTCAAAGCCTCGCATGGTAATTTGAAAGTGTAGCGTAGCCACTTGTGTCAAGCCAATATGCACAGGTCGCTCTGGTACTGCTGTTCTCGTGCCATTGCACATTACTCGGCTGGCGTACCGTAATCGAGCGTGCTCACCCAAGCTACAGTACCCCTATACCGTTGTCTAGCGTCGCCGCCTCCCTCTTATCGCTCGAGTACCATCCGAAGAACCTTTTGGCTACAGAGGCGCCGATTTCCAAAATTTTACCCAACATTTTGCTTTCTATAAGCGTTGTTATTCTGGCAAACTTCGTGTTCCGTCTACTAGAGGCCTGTCACTATGCATTCGCGGTTTGTCCCGGATTAATCTACCTCTAAGCAGGTGTAATGTGCATATAGCCCGAGGCACAGTCTGCCCAGTCTTAGGCATTAGTCTACTTCCCATCACGAACCAAAACAGCGTCACCGAATAAAGAACAAACCCCCAACGTTACAGTAACCTACAGTAGCCCACTATCCAACAGTACTACACTACAGTATGGGCATCTGTTTCGCCTGCAGCACAGCGGGGGCCGAGCTAGACGGCAAAATACGCAACTCGGTAATCACGCCACTGGTCAAAGACGCATCGACCGTTTCCAGTTTCGTCTCGAGACAATTGGCTGTGCTTTGGGAGGAGAAGGGGCCGGCCACGGCCTGCAATGAACGAATACGGTAGGATTTTGTACTACAGTATGGGGGGAAGGAAGTAACGTAATATACTCGAACTAAGTAGCGAATATGAGGCGATCCACCCAAGTACGCAAAACATGACACGAAAGTTCAACACGCGGAGGCGCAGGGTAAATTAGAGGGTCGGGGAGAGGGCCAATTAGAGGATCGATTGGGGGGGGGGGTATTTGGACTTGATTGGAAGGCATTTACGGCAGGGTGGGCAATAGAAACTTAAACTAGTTTCAGTTTCAGTTACAATCAGTTAACTGAAACTGGAAACTGAAACTCAGCCAGCACCATAATTTTAACTGAAACTGAAACTAAAATGAGTTTCTATTGGTCAAATCGCATGCGAGATACGGTAAGCCTAGAAGCGCCTACAGTAACCATCAAAAGTGGCACTCAGACGCTCACCCTGTCCACAAACTTGTAGGTGGGGCAGGCGACCAACAAAGGGACGCTTTGATCCAAAGCCGTTAGCGCTAATAGGCCCGCGCCCGGCCGACCCACAAAGTCCCCGTTGGCCATCACTGCCTCGGCCGACAGGAGCACCAGGTAGCACTGTCAACGGACATATACAGTAGGTATTCGGATAAGCGCCCCCCCCCCCCCCTTTTACTACATCTCGGGCCTCGGGGAGTCACTGGGGTAGTGCTGTCGTTGTGCACAAAAGTTTTTGTGCACAAGCCGTTGTCTTTGTCTTTCTGCACAAAACAAGACAAGACAAAACCAAAATGCTCTTTGAAAAGGACAATTGTCCTTTTTGTCCGATTTTGTCCAACAATTTGGTAAATATTGTCCTATGCCAGGTGAGAATTCCCTAAAAATGCACAATTTTGGAGAAATTTTGAGAGAAATATCGGCCAATACACCTTTTGGCATTCGGATTGGAGCATAACGGGTCACTAAACAAACTAACAATAGACCGTTGTAGTTCTGTTGGCCACACTGAGTGACAAAATGTTGTCTTTTCAAGCTTTTCCACTGTACTTCTGGCTGAGGAAGGGCCAATCTTGGAGGAAATAGTGACCGGACAAAGTGATTTCTGTCGGACAAAGCCAATTTTGTCAGACAAATGAGGACAAAATTGGACAATTGTTCGGACAAAACAAAGACAAGACAAAATCAAAACTGCCCGGACAACGACAGCACTACACTGGGGTATTTAATTTTACCTGCGAATTGAGCCAAAATAGTTACAATTACGCATGGACTGTACATAGCGCGCCCATCATGGGCTGGAATTACACGCGTCCTTACTGTTGTATTAAAAATTAGTATTTATTTATTAAACCTTTAAAAATATACATTAATAATTCATTTTTGGCAAATACCCAATTCGGTCTACCTAATTGTAAAACTAATACTAAAATTAATCACCCTTCCCAAAATGTCGAAATCAACCACAGTATCGCCAATATTGTCAAGCCAATCAGACGCGCCTATCCTACTGTAACTCCCGATTTCAAACCCTCACTTGTTTAATCACGGCCTGAATCGAGTTGAGAAGGCAGTAGGAGACGCGCGTGCCGCCGCCAACCTTCACCGCCGTGTTCAGCGTTCGCTTTCCTATGAAAATATTACAAAAATTTGTCCATTTTGTGAATAAAAAATAAAACAAACCGCAAAAGCCCCACCCAGTTGCTGGGGCATGGTATCCACCACGACAATATGCAAATCGGAAAATTTTTCAGTGGTCAAGGCGTCGAGAATAACAGCGTCGAGCAGGGGCGACCGGAAATAGGAAACATTTTCAAACATTTTTTCTAAAAATTCTTCGTAAAAAGTCTCTTCAAAAGCATTATTTGCAGACAACTGCATGTTATACCCGAGTATACTCACAGTGCAAGGGTGTTGCTTTCTTGTCAGGTAAGCATGGCACCCCCTAGCCTCTACGCGTCAGAGTAGTACACCAAAAGAAAGTTTATACAATTCTCCTAAAAGTGCGCCAAAAGCCCATCTCATTTGAGAAGAAGCTACCGTATCCCACTTCGGTAAGACAAAACCCGGGACAAAATAACAACGCCAGTCTGTACCTAGCCACACTGCACACAACTATATTTTCCCTCTTTCTCACCATCCGAAGACCAAGAGGGTGGAGCGACTGGTGAGTTTGTCCATGGCGTACAAGCCTATGGCTTTGTAGGCCAGGTCCAGCTTGTGGCTGCCGAATCGACCAACCCATTCCACAAGGGACTCCGTCACAGCCCTCTGAGGAGAGTGGGGGGAGTCCAGAAGACAGTGGGGGGGGGGGGGGGCAGGGGGGAGGGGGCGGAGGGGGGGGGGGGGGGCAGGGGGGAGGGGGGGGGGGGTACCTCGGAACAGCCATCCCCCCAACACTGTGTCCCCCTCTGGAAAATCCACACGTTTTCGTTTGGCCTGCGGCGCTACAATTGCTATGGCTCCCTCCAGACTGCAGGGGGTCCAGGAGCACCCCCCCCCCCCAACCGCCTCGAGAGTGGCATATATCCCCAACCCCCCCCCCCCCCCAATTTCACATATGGAGTTACTAGCCGTTCCTTCCTGTTGCAGAAGAATTTGTGTGATCTGAATAGCACGAAATGTAGTCGTCAATGGCCGTAATGTCCTGTTGCATAATCTGTCCTGTTCAAGGTCTGTCCGTTGCAAGGTCTGTCCTGTTGTGAGCCAATGGCGGTGGTCGCCTCGTGCGCGCGCCGCAACGTCTGTCCTGTTCATTGGCAAGGTCTGACCTGTTGCAAGGTCTCTCCTGTTGCAAGATCTATCCTGTTGCAAGGCCTGTCGTGTTGCAAGGTTTGTCCTGTTGCAAGGTCTCTCCTGTTGCAAGATCTGTCCTGTTGCAAAATTTGTCCTGTTGCAAGATTTGTCCTGTTGCAAAATCTGTCCTGTTGCAGAAGGTCTGTCCTGTTGCGACCCAACGGTGCTGTCCTGTTGCAAGATCTGTCCTGTTGCAAGAATTGCCCTGTTGCAAGAATTGTCCTGTTGCAAAATCTGTCCTGTTGCAACATTTGTCCTGTTGCAAGATTTGTCCTGTCGCAAAATCTGTCCTGTTGCAAGATTTGTCCTGTTGCAAAATCTGTCCTGTTGCAAGATCTGCCCTGTTGCAAGATCTGTCCTGTTGCAAGATCTGTCCTGTTGCAAGATTTGTCCTGTTGCAAAATCTGTCTTGTTGCAAGGTCTGTCCTGTTGCAAAATCTGTCCTGTTGCAAGATTTGCCCTGTTGCAAAATCTGTCCTCTTGCAAGGTCTGTCCTGTTGCAAAATCTGTCCTGTTGCAAGATTTGTCCTGTTGCAAAATCTGTCCTCTTGCAAGATCTGTCCTGTTGCAAGATTTGTCCTGTTGCAAAATCTGTCCGGTTGCAAGATCTGTCCTGTTGCAAGATTTGTCCTGTTGCAAAATCTGTCCTGTTGCAAGATCTGTCCTGTTGCAAAATCTGTCCTGTTGCAAGATTTGCCCTGTTGCAAAATCTGTCCTCTTGCAAGGTCTGTCCTGTTGCAAAATCTGTCCTGTTGCAAGATTTGTCCTGTTGCAAGATCTGTCCTCTTGCAAGATATGTCCTGTTGCAAGATTTGTCCTGTTGGAAAATCTGCCCTGTTGCAAGATCTGTCCTGTTGCAAAATTTGTCCTGTTGCAAGATCTGTCCTGTTGCAAGATTTGTCCTGTTGCAAGATTTGTCCTGCTGCAAAATCTGTCCTCTTGCAAGGTCTGTCCTGTTGCAAAATCTGTCCTGTTGCAAGATTTGTCCTGTTGCAAAATCTGTCCTCTTGCAAGATCTGTCCTGTTGCAAGATTTGTCCTGTTGCAAAATCTGTCCTCTTGCAAGATCTGTCCTGTTGCAAGATTTGTCCTGTTGCAAAATCTGTCCTGTTGCAAGATTTGTCCTGTTGCAAAATCTGTCCTGTTGCAAGATCTGTCCTGTTGCAAAATATTTCCTGTTGCAAGATTTGCCCTGTTGCAAAATCTGTCCTCTTGCAAGGTCTGTCCTGTTGCAAAATCTGTCCTGTTGCAAGATTTGTCCTGTTGCAAAATCTGTCCTCTTGCAAGATATGTCCTGTTGCAAGATTTGTCCTGTTGGAAAATCTGCCCTGTTGCAAGATCTGTCCTGTTGCAAAATTTGTCCTGTTGCAAGATCTGTCCTGTTGCAAGATTTGTCCTGTTGCAAGATTTGTCCTGCTGCAAAATCTGTCCTGTTGCAAGATTTGTCCTGTTGCAAGATCTGTCCTGTTGCAAGAATTGTCCTGTTGCAAGATCTGTCCTGTTGCAAGATCTGTCCTGTTGCAAGATCTGTCCTGTCGCAAGATCTGCCCTGGTGCAAAATCTGTCCTGTTGCAAGATCTGTCCTGTTGCAAGATCTGTCCTGTTGCAAAATCTGTCCTGTTTCAAGATCTGTCCTGTTGCAAAATCTGTCCTGTTGCAAAATCTGTCCTGTTGCAAGATCTGTCCTGTTGCAAAATCTTTGCAAAATCTGTCCTGCTGCAGAAGGTCTGTCCAGTTGCGAGATTTGTCCTGTTGCAAAATCAGGCCTGTTGCGAGCCAATGGCACTGGTCGCCTCGCGCGACCATCCTGTTGCAACGTCTGTACTGTTGCAAGGTTTGTTCTGTTGCAGAAAGTCTCTCCTGTTGCAAGCCAACGGCGCCGACTTCCTAGCAAACACACCGTACAAAAGCGCCGCGCAAAACAAGATGGGTAAAGAGCCGCCAGATCCAATGCGGGGCTGAGGGGAGCGAGCCTGGTTGAGCGGCGACGGTGCCTTGCCGTAGTGTTCATGCGATGCCTGCGTCGAAGGCAGGCAGCAACAGGCGGCGCTGGCCGTGCAGCGATTGATTGCCGCCGCTGGCGTCCCGCTGGCGTCTAGGCGCGCGCGTGCTGAAGCGTCGCGTGGCGAAGTGCTAGCGAGGCAAGCGCATGCTGAAGCGTCGCGTGGCGAAGTGCTAGGGAGGCAAGCGTCTAGAATGCACTGCGCAGTCGATATTTTCGCACTTTTTGTGGAATTTAGTCATCGACTAAAGCCCATGATAGAATATGCACAACTGCAGAGCACGACGGTTCTTTTGAGCCGTAGATCATCGCGATCCGTCAAGTGGCGTTCAAATGGCGAGCGTTACGGACACTACACCTAGCTAGCATAGTAATGTAGATTTCACGCACTGTGGGCAACTTACCTATGCAAATTCACACCTCCTTTCCCTCCTCTCCTCTCACTGCGGAGTTGAGCTGCTGCCGAAAGAGGCGCACGAAATTCTGACAGCCGAAAGGCAAAGTGTTTTCATAATTTTCCCCAAAAACGCTTGTCAAATTCGCGTTCAATTGAGGCTCAAAATCCCTATGCAAGCTGCCGCCGTTTCTCTCGGCAAAAGGTTGAAGCAGCTAAAAATTAGCAAATTTGAGATTTCGGGCTGGTTGCTAAAAATTTGAAATACAGGGTGTCCCAACAAAACCGGGCAACTTTAAACTCGAATAACTTTCGCGTTTCTGCGAATTTTTCCACCGGTCCTGTTTTATTCAAGAGCAAACACCATTGGATTTTTTCACTCAAAGTTTCAGCGAAATCGATCGGATGAACAATCTGATACACGCCTTTGACTTTTTAGTCGATTTTCTTGAGTGGCCTCCTAGAAGCCCCGACCTTACGCCCTGTGACTTCTTTCTGTGGGGGTACCTATAGGCTGTCGTCTACCAGAGAAAGCCGAATACCCTAGAAAAACTGAAACAGAACATCCGAAGCGCCTGCGCCGAGATTCCGCGTGACATGATCGATCGTAGTCTGGTAGAGTACAAGACGCGCATGCAGAATTGCGTTGAAAACGACGGATCTCACTTTGAGCAGTTCATCTGATCGATTTCGCTGAAACTTTGAGTGAAAAAATCCAATGGTGTTTGCTCTTGAATAAAACAGGACCGGTAGAAAAATTCGCAGAAACGCGAAAGTTATTCGAGTTTAAAGTTGCCCGGTTTTGTTGGGACACCCTGTAAGTACAGGGTGGGTCAAAAAAAGTGAGACCCCTAACTTTGCGGCCGCCGTTCTCAAGCTTGGCTCAATGTATCAAGCACAAACTTTGGCACAACATACTACATGGTGTTTTCGATCAACAACAAAAAGTTGAGGTCATTTGATGCAACGAGTGGAAAATGACGCCACTTTGCGCAAGGTCATGTCGAAAATCGGGTGCAACGACTTTTCAATGGAGGACGTCAAAGAGAACAACCATCGACGAGGGCCTCGTCCTTCTCCTCGACGTCCTACATTTGGAAGGTTTGCCCAATTTTCAAACATGACCCTTGCGCAAAGTGGCGTCATTTTCCGCTCATTATCAAATGACCTCGACTTTTTGTTGTTGATCGAAAACGCCCATGTAGTATGTTGTGCCAAAGTTTGTGCTTGATACATTGAGCCAACTTGGGCAAGGAGAAGTTAGGGTTCTAGTTTTTTTTTTCGTTCAGTTACGTATTGCTCTCCAAACTAGTCGTAGGTACATAAACAGAGAAAGCCATGTAGTGTGTCTGGGGCCGATGTAAAATTTAATTTGTCCATCATTCTCACTCATATATTGAGGCTCTATAATCGCTTGATTGATAGCTAAGACATCGGAATGGGCCAACGCTACTGTAGATGCTGGGCTACCTACTCTTTTACGTTTGACTGGTGTCATTTTGGTTCTTGCGACGTCTCTTTGCCCGCTTTTTCTTGTTGTTAGTCTCTTGTAGAAGTTGTTGTTGTTGTAACTGGGCTAATCGAAATGCAGTCTGACGAGCCTTTGACAACTCGGTATTAAATTCCTTCTTTTTTCGCCGCGCCTCAGCGCGGCGAGGTGTATATATACGGATGACAATGTCTGTCTGTCTGTCTGTCTGTCTGTCTGTCCGTGTGTGTGTCCGTGGCACCGAAGTAAGATATGTGGCATATGTCGGGGAGTCGAGTCAAGGTCGCTGAGTATGGATCCGATGTCCGTTTCTGTTGCTAATTTCGCATTTTCGAGATATTCACAATTAAAATTCAAAAATGTCAAAAATCGACTTTTTAACCCGATGAGCTAGCGACGAAATTTCTTCAGAAATGGAAAGAGCATAGACCGCGGATAATTTGTAACACAAAAGAAATTTTTTGTAGATGTGGAATTTAATAGAAATACACAATTGTTTGTCATAATTTGATAAATTGACCAAAATAGAACGTCA